>JAQIWG010003301.1:0-18179 GCA_034695025.1 Chamaedrilus cognettii
GAGTTCCAAACATTGACCATTCTGAAAGAGAAGAAGTGCAGTCTGGTATCAAGCCTGGGAGTGGTGGGTTTTAATCTCCAGCTGTACCCTCTAGTTCGACCCTGTCAATCCAATAAAAAGAATTTGCTTAGTTGGGTGTCAACAAGGCCATATAAAATTTTAAAGCAAAAACATAGGTCAGCCCGAAGTCTCCTGAGCTCAAGGGTGCACAATCCAGCTTTTTAAAGTCGGGCAGGGTAGTTAAGCCCCTGAAATCCTGGAAGTTTTTTGGTGAAAATTCGCAGCACTGATTCTAACCGTCGCACATCCACGCTATCATGCGGATTCCAAACTTGAGAGCAGTACTCTAGTAACGGCATGATGTATGTTTTAAAGTCTAGCATCAAAATAAACGAGTTTTTAGAGACGAATATTTGTGAATCCATGCAGGCCCAAATATATGTGCATTAACGCTACGCGTCTTTAAAATAGTGACTCATTAACTGCAGTCGATGCCCTTGAGTGGCTATTTCGGTCATTAATAATCTGTTTTTATTTTATCTCCGTTTTTGTTGCGCTGTGACGGAAATAATATAAATCAGGATCAATCGATCTCGAACGCGCTGTATTATACAATAATAGTTCGATTCCTGCGAGCAAACTGCCGCAGTCGCTGCCGAATCAATAGCCTCTAAAAACGTTGCACCAGTAGCCCGGGCCCAATAGCGACAGAGCTCAGTTCTGTTTTCATAATTTTCCTCGTCAGCTAGCTTTGCTGCGGCTGCTGCAGCGGATTAAGTTAGTCCTGCCCGCCGTGCACCACACAGGCCTTGATCCAGGAGGATCTGCGGGGTCGTTTGCCCCCCTCCATAATTTTTGAAAAAGGCGTATGGACCATGAAACTGGTGACAAGAACTAAGCAGCGCGCTGTGCTTTTGACTCGGAGTGGTTTTAAGCTACCCCCCCGGCGAGTTTTGAAAATAAAAACGAAAAGAGCAGTTAGGCCTACGCCACTAATAGATCCAAACCTAAACCTTATCCTACAATCTAAATTTTAACCGAAGCCTAACCTAAACATAAAATGAAAAAATAAGAAGTGTTCGTTCGCATTTCGAAATTATCGAACTCCGTCCGCGGCCGGAAATCTAATTTTTCTGCGTGATTGACAGAAATGTCTTTCATTATTGTCTTGTTAATATTCGTTAAAGTTGCAACAGCGTGCCTCTGATTCACTCGATATCTAATATGTCATCTGGCAATGTCGGCCGCACATGTACACAAACCAATTCACAGTTTGGCTTTATATCTATAGCGCCACTTGATCACGTCCCCAGTCCAGTGATAGCCTTCATGGAGGATGGATGCTTGGGTACTATGGTTAAGCAACAAGCAAACTGGGAACATAGTTAGCAACAAACAATCGTAGTGTAACGGACCTTTAACGTTTGAGCATTATACAGGTTTAGTAAATCGACACCCTTGAAAACCATTGCATCGTCCGCACCTATACGATTCACGTAAATGATGTTTTCCCATCTCCATTTGCATGACATATTTTTGGCGCGTTACATGTGCGGTAGAGGCTACAATACTATACATACACTGTACAGTGTACATGGGCTACATACAATGGACTGCGGGGCTTTGAAAAATGAACTGTTTGGACACTCCCCCACATTTCTTCCGATCTCCTCCGATATTGAAAACAGCTGCGTGCATGTATTCCCCTAGCGGCGGCACTAATGCCGACGAGCCCATCAGTCAAACACTGTTCGACTCTCTGGATAGTGTACGGACTCTGTCGTTCGTCGAAAGCGCTTGGTTTGCAAACTTTGCGGCCGAGACTGTTACAATAACTCACAGTATCATTCTCAGCGATGCCACTGATATCACTAGATTTATGGATTTTAGCGATTTAGAAATCTCATTTTTAACGCAATCCCCGGATATCTTGGGATATTTTTTACCAATAAAATGACACTTTTTATGATGGGAGCTGGGGAATATTTTGGTCAAAGTATACAATCAATTTCTAGCCGAGATACCCAGAATAGAGTGATAGCATATTTTCATGTCGGGCAATGGTATCACTGGTCGTAAGCTGTTGGTTTTTGCAGCGAGACTGTGACTGCAGTGTTGCAGTACCGTCAGTCCTATAACACATTGAATAGCTTCTGTTATCCTGTAAACTATAGTGTATGCGATATGATAATGTTGTCGCATAGTCGTCCGATTGCCGACATCGTGGAATCGTGTCGACGCGAGGCTTCGCTCGAAGGCTTGAAATAACAATCGACAGAAAACGTTGTTGTGTAAGCTTACTGGGTCAAAGTGTGGCGAGGTGGATGGCCTAGAGGTCAGACTGGTCAGAGCAGACGAACGCATTGCAGTTTTATCATAATGCTACACTGCAGTTACGTTGTTACGCCATCATGTATGGGGCTCCTATATAAAGCGGCTGTACCCTAGAGCCTCTCTATGCTTATCGCTTCAAACGTACCTACTACATGTAGTTTGTGAAAGAAAGTCAGTGAAAGAAGGGCTGAGTTCTGGCACTGGTGTGTAAGACTGCATGCTGCAGAATCATACACCGTAGTCGCTTTAGCCTATTCCAGGTTTATCTGCTGCGCTGTGTCCAAGAACAGCAGAACTTAGCCTATCGCTAGTGGCCGTACGCTAGTAGCAAACCGGATAAAGAATTGAACTGCCTCTGAAATTACCTTGAACCGTTCTCGGGAACGCGTCAGATTTTCTATTTACGGTAAGTTGTAACAGTAGGCCTACTTGTACATGTACGCCTACTGTCGCCTATAAAATGTGCGCTTTGTACGGAAAATTAAGAACTCTGCAATGTCGTCAGGAGGTGGCCCATTCCAAATTGTGCCTATTCCATTCACTTATGAATAACCGAACTTTATCAACTGTTGCGTTTTATCGTTTTTCAAATCCTCTTTGCGACACATTTTCAACGTGGGGGCCGTCAACAAAACGTGGTGGGGACTGGGGACCAAATTCATTCATGGTGAGGACGCACTGATTCTCATTAACGTCCTACTGCACGCAGCAACACTTCTTAGTGGGGACCCGTCAAATTCATTGGAGGCGCGCCCTCCCCCACGTTAAAGACGCTTGTTTTTCAGTTATAGAGCGTTATTCTTCTATCAGCGCAAACTATTAACGTAGGCATATTTGTATTTGTATTTGTGTTTGTATTTGTATTTGTGTTTGTATTTGTATTTGTGTTTGTATTTGTATTTGTGTTTGTATTTGTATTTGTATTTGTGTTTGTATTTGTATTTTATTCCGAAGCTCAAACACTAATATGACACCAATTATTGTTACAAACGCTGACAATACCAACAGCACCAACAAGGTGCAATAAATTAAGTACAAACGAGACGCGCGGAATGTCCGACATACTGTACATGTACATGGCACTGAACGTACGTAGCATCGTGATTGAAAGTCTCGAAGTCGTACGCCGTGCAGTGTTGCCTACAATCATGTACAAGTAGGCATACAGGTAAAAGTCACAGCTACAGTGCTTGACGCATTTTCTTCATAACAGTTGCTAGGCTTATGTGAAGATCACGTACGTAGGCTGCGGTACGGCTGAGAGGCGACTGTTACACTAGTCGGCTATGCATGTACGCCTCAGGACGACTCCCCCCGCCCCTGCCCCTCCTTCCGTGATTCAATATATGTATGCTATACAATGTAAGAGTCCTGCAGCCATGCAGCAGTGTCGTGTAGCAAATTTAATTAGTCCCCCCGGACTCCTAATGGACTACTCACGTGGTCTGAGTTAGGCTAATTTTGTATCGACTATATAAACAAAGAGTGTATAGAAAGCATGCATGCCCATGGAGTCAGCTGATCCTCTGCAGATGGGCGGAGTCGTGTCAACACCCGTCTATTTTTGAACTGATTATGAATGCGCACTGCTACAATGTCGTTGCAGCATGTAGCAAATGCTGCAAGTACATGCTACGACCTTGAACAGGACAGTGTGTACTGCGCTCACGAGCGAAATAGTTGGTGACACGTTGCGATGAACAACAAAGTATCACAGGGGCCTAGGTTAGTTAGTTGGTCTGTTTCTCACTCATTTCAATCTACATCTATTGTCTACTAATACTAGACATATATGACTTGATAGAAAAGTACTAGCTTGACCTTATTTGACACTTTATGCTTGCATCCCTAGTTTGATTAACTAACTGCCGGTTGCTCGACCTCGATTTGAAGTACGATTTAGTTTTGTGGTCCGAATTGACCAATCAAATTATTCGATACAATTCTCTCATAGATTTTCATTGGTTAAATTGGACTACAAAATTAAACCGCACTTCAAATCGAGGTCGAGCAACCGGCAGTTACTATTTGGATAACTTTGGACGGTAGCCTAATTTTTGATCCAAGAAATATTTGACCCTTTAACTGCATTTACAACTTACATAATTATACTACTACAACGAAGCTTCGGCTTCACCGTAAGCCTACACGTTCTTCGATAGGCTATAGTCATGGCTGACACGACATCGGAAGGGGACAGAAGTCGTATCTACGCGCAGTTTGTAAGGTACGGTGCCGTAGCCTACCTGTATCTAAGCCGTGAAAATTAATTAGCAGTTTTTCGAGCATGTTTCTAATCAAATTCAACCTTGATTTTCAGTATGTCGGTAAACTGCGTCGATGCGTTCATGCGTCGGTGCGTCGGGACGCGTAGAGTGCGTCGACACAGTGCGTCCAGCCGACGCACATTACCCATTGATAGCAATTACATTTTGTCAGATTTTCATTTTCAGCTCTGTATCTAGCGACCAAATGGGACGAGGATGGGGCGCAAATGGTGAGCACAGCATATTGGATAACAATTAAGAATGGGATCGTCTTTTCCTTGAGGAATTTTCTTAATACAAGTATAGTTTAAAATATGCTAAACCAGTTCGCAGACAAATATAACTCATAGATCAGCTCTATGAACTACCTACCAGAAGCTGTATACGAACTCTAGTCTAATGAAGCTGGTGGCATGGCCTCGAAGCCTTATTTTGGCAGGTGATGCTAGAAAAAAATTGGTAGCAGTGTTATAAAAAAATTGAAGATGAAGCCAATATTGAGAAGATATTTGTGTCTGATCAAAAATGATCACACCTTCTTTGAGAAACTTTAATTTGAATATATTAAATTTGGGGGGCTTGAAAGCATTTGTGGGAGAGGGGGATTCAGCCCCCATTCTCATGCGTGGAGCCATGACCGTATGTCCGTTTAGTCAGTCGACGCATTTTCTTGTGCTACCATATAATACCGCCTGCAGGATCGTGGGCAGTCGGCGACAGTTTTTTTTCTTGTGCTACTTGTCCGCGATGCAGGACTGTGGAAGTTATAGGTGGATTGGGGATCAGCTCTAGATATATGAAATTGTAACGCGTCTGCGATATGCAGACGCGTTACAGCGCTGCAGCGATGGAGTCATGTGCTGTCCTCGCGCTACGAATTATGAAAGTGGGGCGATCACCCTTAGTCCAAATAATATTATTTTTCAACATGAAAATATTGCAATTTTAAGTGAATGATATAGAGCTATAGAATTTCTTTAGCAAACTTAAAAGTGCATTTAAAAAAATTTGACTAATTTTCTTCCTCTCAGAGCTCTGTCCCTTCTGGGCACTGAAATATATTAAATTTATTGCTCTTATCATCGCCTTGAGCAAACGAACTTTTAAGGACAAAAGAGCAATAACAAATTCTCCAATGGCTCTCACCAAATCGGAACAAAATTGTAAACTGTAAATTGTAAAGTATTTTTTGGCGATCGGCAGACGGTTGTAGGTGTTATTTGTGTTTATTTAAAGACAATATTTGTTGTTTAATCATTGTAATTGCACCCATGATAAAGAAAAATCTTCAACAGAATTTAACAGGAAAAATTCTCCAGAATTTTCAAAAAACTGAACAAGATTGGGAGGGGGGGTGCCTGCCCCCTCCAAGCCACCCCCCTACCCCCCTACTCGTCGTTATCTCTGAATGACGCTGTAGCCTATTACTAGGCTGCTACAGTAACTGCTTAGGGCAGTAAGTCCCCTAAAGTCAAAGAGTTGTGATGCCATCAGCTGGTGTAGGCAATGGCAAAGCGGCACCTGAATTTCCAAGAATTGTTATTTGGTCAACTCAAGATCATAAAATACAAAGTGGAGACAATAAAACGACACCCCTTGTGTATATAGTTTGCTACTTTTGCTAATTATATCCACAATTGAAATAATATTTCAGATATAACCAGACGTCTATGACTACTTTTAACGTTTGGCTCAGTTTAGTGTAATTATGAGACGGTGTTCAAGGTTTTAATCTCCAAAATTGATTTGTCCGCGTCTTAGTATTAAACTAAGATGTCTCCAACTTATATACTTGTCATTTTAAGAAAGATGCAAAATACTATTTCTTTTTATTTTACTATATAAACAGTCGACTAATTTGTTGATGAGCACTGAGCAGTTCTGATTGTAGCTACGTTATATATCTATATTGTGATGTAGCTAAATAATAATTTCTTATTTTTACCACTCTAAGGCAGACTTATAAACATAACAATAAACATAAACAAACAGACATAACATAAACAAGCAGCATCGATACAAAGACCATCGATCAAATAAGCATCGATCAAATAAACATACAAAAACAGCTAGTTTCTATGCTTGTAATCGCTATAAATGGAAAGTCCAAGGGGCTCCAGTTTTTGGGTTGACCGTTTTTTTCACCCTTGAAGTTTAGTTAGGGCTATGGTGTGGTACTTCATTGATGAGTTTACAATCAATTACTTAAGAGGAGAAAACACTTTTGTGCTGTGACTTCTAAATAACGTCCCTACAAGTCAAGCTGAGAAAGCGTGCCTAGAATGAAGGGTCGAAATTAGGATCGGTGCATTTTGTCACTAATTTGTCAGAGAGCCATAGATTTGTCTTATGCAAATGCTGCAGGCTATCAAACATGAAGACATTGAGGATGAAAGGTGGTTATGAACTTCAAGTCAAATTACCAGGCTTCTCCTTTGACGATTTTGATTGCGTGGGTAAGACCAAACTTCTATAAAGATACCGTGATTAGAAATTAAAGTTAAATTTGCAACAATCGGTATTTCATGTCATGTAGGCTACATTACAGTGTCCAGGGTAGGGAAAAAGCGTAGGATGAGCACATTGAGCAGGCGCTTCTGGGTGTGTACACGATACTATGTGAAGGCAAGTGCGCTAAGTAGGTCATTAGCTCATTAGTGTCTTTAAAAATTGATCAACAAGATTTTGTACAATTCAGAAATGACTCATAGAATTTGTGCATTATTATTATATAGGCTCTGCTTCGGTAGTATTTGTGATAGATGCATGATGCGTTTTAAGTTGTGACCCGAATTTAGTTTACATCCGTAAATAGATTTCAAAAAATATCTCGAGTTATTTGTACATACATTTCACCGAATATTCGATAAAACAAATTTTTTTGCAATATTAACGTGACAGGAGACAAAATATTTTTGCCTTGTAGTGAAATTTATAAAAACACTAAATTTATTAAAATATAAAACAGAAATTTATAATCTATGTTAATATGAGGTGAAATATAGTACAAATATCTGACAATAATTAGAAAAAAAAATTATTTAAATTAGAATATAATTATAATGATAAAATTGTCTTTAAATTTCAGATGAAGTACCACAGTCACTAGTCAGATCACTCCGATGAAACATTCAATAAAACTTTTCCCCCAGAAACTTTAGTCTATACTTTGCTCATAAATCTGAGATAGCAACTAAATTTGCATTAAACCCTAATGATGTACTGTAAAACATGAAATTTTTGCGTGCATGTAATTTTTGCGAATTTTGCGAATGGGCAAAACTCGCAAAAATTACGTGCAGCAAAATAAAACTGCAGAAGCTTTATATAATGGGCAGACCTCCAAAACGCGAAGATTAGGTGCAGCTAAATTTCTGAGAGGCAAAACCGCAAAAATAACATGAGCAAAAATTTAATGTTTTACAGTATCACATATAACTAATACGTTTTAGCAAATATTCACACTATGTCCCAATGAACTTCATTTTACTGTACCTATGAACAGGGTTTCTTTTAGGAGGTGTAGTACGCAAAGTTTTTAAAAATCATTTGCGCTTATTTAGAAACGGATAGGCGTAGCGTTACGCAGAAAAATGAATGATGTAGGCATAGGTCTACGTGTTTTTTAAGATGTGATGGCGTAACAGCTGCCTGTGTAAATGGTTTAAAAAGAGATAATCACTGTTAAGAACGGCTTCAAACATTTCTGTTGGCACCTCCCCCCCTCCGTCGAGCGATCTCATCGCCTTTGTAGACTACGCCTGTTTTCAAAGGCTTAGGCGTAAGATCATACCTGTTTTATGAGAAGGATGCGTAACGCTACTCCAGTTTCATCAGGGCTAAAATGAACTCTGCCTATGAAGGCCTGATTGTGGAGGCTCTAAATTGTTACAGATTATTTAGTATTATCTAGGGAGCAGGATAGTTGAATTTAAATATAATTATTTCCCAAATTAAATGCTTATTTTTTTATAATACATAGTTTCTGTGCTAAAGCAGACATTTTCTTGCCTGGAATGCATTTCCTTCTCACATGTGAGGCTCATTAATTTTGCCTTCTGTTGCAGGAAACGTGACTGTCGCCAAGATCAAGCGATTGGTTGAATGTCAGCGCTTTATTAGTGTGTTTGATTCAACTCTTAAGCCGACCGATTCATTCTTGTTGGTCGTGCTGGGCAGTCACGTTTCCTGCTCCCTAGATATCTATCGGCGAGCCTCTGTCGTCTTCCCGATGATCCTGAACACCTCTCTCTTTCGTCTTGGTTTGTCCTCCATGGATATTGAGCATTTCATCTGTGAGGACAATGACTCGGAAAGTTCAGAAGTCATATTTCGTCAGATATTGCGTGGAGTCGTCATTGATCGTAAAACCAGACGCCCTATTGCAATTCCGGACAATGTACGAAGCGTTTGGTCGAAAGAGATCGCTTCAGTGAACATCACGCCGGGGATTGAATTCCCAACAGTCAATATACCGATGGATCCTCCTCCACGAAGCTTTTCGTGCCAAGTTGTGCCACGCTATAACGACATGGACTGGCTGTTTCACGTCTGTCACGGCGCCTATCTGGGGTATGTTATGGAGTGTGCGGCGCGAGCGTCGCTCGCTGGCGCTTATGCGCACTTTAGCGGCGATATGTCTAGCAGGTATATGAAGACCGTGACCGAGCTGCACTCGACAGAAACCTTTCCTGGGGATCGTCTGGTTGTGTGGACATGGGAGGATCCTGGAGATGCGTGCATGTTGTACTTTGTCATCAAGAAGGATGGTGAAACGGTGTATCGCTCGAGGCTCATGTACTACACCGTTGCAGAGGGAGTAGATATTTAGACTCGTTTTGCATGCTTGTCAACTGTTTCTATTGCTTTTACATGCTATTCTATATACAAATAATCATAGAAATGTATGAGTTTAACTATGCATGTATCTGATTCAATACTAATCATGAATGCCATGGCTTTTGTACAATACCATATTAAATATTATGCTAGTAAGTGTATTATCATTAGTGATCTGTATCATAGCACTATAAGGACTCTGGAGCTTTTCAGCTTATTTTTGTTTGTGCATTTTCGTTTT
The DNA here is from genome assembly GCA_034695025.1 of Chamaedrilus cognettii. Classification (NCBI taxonomy): domain Eukaryota; kingdom Metazoa; phylum Annelida; class Clitellata; order Enchytraeida; family Enchytraeidae; genus Chamaedrilus; species Chamaedrilus cognettii. Next base: position 9,682 of record JAQIWG010003301.1, read on the forward strand.
TGATAAAATTTTTATATTTTTCAGAATTGTTTCCTGTTCCGATAATAATCTTGCCGAGCCCCGTTCAAGTTGATTTTTATTTTTTATGATGATCTTGATTATTTGACTTTGTTATATTTTGGCCAAGTTGGAATGCTGTAAAACATGAATTTTTTGCATGCATGTAATTTTGGCAAATTTTGCGAACAGAGGAAACCTCTTGAAAATTATATACGCAAAAATAAAGGTGCAAAAGCTATTTATCATTACACTGGGCAGTTCTCAAAAGCGCAAAAATTAAGTGCAGCAAAATGTCTTAGAGCCGAAACCGTCAAAATAACCTGCAGCAAAAATGTCATGTTCTACATGTACAGTAGGCCCAGGCCTATTCTTTAATCTGTCAAAAATCTGTCTGTGGGTAATTTTGTGTCAGAAACTTGATCAAGTATTAATATTAATATTATTTGTGTTTTGTAATGCAATACGATGATATCATGAGTGTCTATAAATTATTTTATATAGATTAAACAGATTTCAAAATATTCAGCAATTAGTGTTTTCATAGATAGTTTGTAGCATACATTAATTACACCTCAAATAATGTGCCTACTGCATTGATCGTATTTCAAACTAAAAATTGTGGTGGCTTACAGCTGATTTATATTCAACGCAAATTTCAGTTTATCCACAGAGCTCGACATTATTCGTACAATCATAATATTGTACTCTCTGCGTCAATCCTGGGCGGTCTAGGGAGTCAACAGAGTTCGACCTCCCAATGATTTAATAGAAAGTAGGCTGCGCTAATGATCCCGAAATATTTTAGTATGTGATACAAACTTTGTATTGAAATCCCATAATTATTAGTTGTGATTCCGTAATCTAGGCTTCATTAAATCTTTTCAAGCCTCGCAAAATTGAGAACATGTAAAATTTTAAATCTTATGCAATCAGTAACTATAATTGAACTATGTAAATTCCACCAATTATCTCCTGCGGGCGATGATGCTTGGCTGCTGATTTGTATGATTATTTTTTAATATTGTAGTCTAATAAAATATAAAATAAACACGCACTCACGATTTGTGGCCACAGTTCTCGCTTACGCGGGGGTAGGCCATTTGTAGCCATGGACACCCGCCTTTCACTTTATCCTATCCGTCGCATCCTCACAACAATAATAAAGTAATAAATAGTGCTGCTTTTCCCCTTGTTGAACCGTCAGCACGAGTGGGGGAGGACTGGCGGTGGATGGTAAACTATGGTAAACTAAATAAAATAGATAGCAATAATAAAAAATATTACTGACAGAGTAGATTTGTCACACTGCTATGTATAAAATAATGAATCCACTTCCGCCAATTTTGTTCAGTCACGGTGTTTTTTAATTTAAATTGTATCAAAAATAAATTGAATTATTGAGCGTTCCTAAAAGCCCACTCCATCCTTCCGGTTCGAATTCCTGATCATAGCCATCAGCATCTAGCTTCCTATCCCACGCAGAGATGCCTCCTACCGATCCGAGCAAGGTGTCGAAGGTGATAGTGCACCCTCTTGTTCTGCTCAGCGTCGTCGATCATTATAACCGGATGGGAAAGATCGGCAACGTCCGGAGAGTGGTCGGCGTGCTGCTCGGCGCCAACCGTCAGGGCGTACTCGATGTCTCTAATAGCTTCGCAGGCTAGTTGGCCTATTACATCATCGGTATATCGGTATTGATGACGACATAACTTAAACGGTGTTACTAGTGAAGAAAGTTACTGAAGAAATACCGTAGCGCAATAAATCTTACTGAAGACATTCGCTTATGACATTTTTAGGTTTTGTGCGTTTAGGATTTGTATGTAACTCTTTCAACTCTTTATTGGTAATTGATGGTATAAGGCTTCAGAAACGTGTAATCTCATCTTGAGAAAAACTTGAAATCTAAAACCGTACAGGATACTGTATGTGTGAATGCATTTCTAAATCAACCCCATGCAAGGCGGGGATCAAGAATTGGTTTGCAGCCCAGGGCTCCTCGGGCGAGTAGTAAAAGGCGACTAAAGAGAGAGGAGCGGTTCTGTGGTAGCCTTCCTACACAGAACCAGACTCCAATGACGTTTGTTGCAACACACGGACCCCAAAACTACACCAAATGATATAAGATAAATAAAATGTAATTGGGATTGTTTCATTTTTGGTTATGTACAGTCCCATTTGATGAGGACTCCAAGGAAGCAGATGTGTGGTTCCTTGACCACGACTACCTCGAGACGATGTACGGCATGTTCAAAAAAGTCAATGGTTTGTTCTTTCAGCATACTGAATTAATCTAGACAGTTTGCAGACATGAATACTGTAAAACATGATATTTTTCCTGCACGTTATTTGATCAGTTTTGCCTCTCAGAAATTTAGCTGCACACAATTTTCGTGTTTTTGATCTTGCTTAAATGAATCACTATTGCATAATGAATTAAATATATGCTGGTATATCTTTGCGTATGTGTTTATTTAACGTGTTTTTTAAAGGAATTTTACCTTAGCTATGTGTCGTTAGCAATTTATGCTGTACCAAATGTTTCAAACTTGATTGTAGCGCGAGAGAAGATCGTTGGTTGGTATCACACGGGTCCTAAGCTGCAGCAGAACGACGTCATCATCAACGATCTAATGCGCAAATACTGCCCCAACTCTGTGAGTCATTATCACACGGCTTCTTGTCACTTTAGAGTGGCAAGTTCAAACACATTGTTGGCTCGGTTAATATCGATATAAGTCGTCGGCTAAATTTTGTCTTTTTTTTTAAGCTGAGTAACGTAATACGTAGAGAAGTGCTGGAGAATGCTAACCCGCACAAAGATGGATAAAATTGGCTTGTATTGCAATCATTTATTTGCACCTGAGCTTTAATCAGTGTCTTGCCTTGCTAAATTCTTAATTTTTTTAAGGAAGATTGTAGGTCTGTTTCTCAGGCATGTAGTCTTGAAGTCTTGTAGTCTTGGCATCGTGGAACCCTACTTTTTTTCGCTCGTTGCAGTTTTAGGACCGTGTTGTAACAAAGACAATTACAGTCCGCTTCAGTGCAAAGAGTCACTCGCAGAATCGCTCACCGTTCTTTAGTCACCTTTTACGTCTCGCCCGGGGAGATTCGAGCTACAAACCAATTGTTTTTTTTCCAGCTTACAGGGGGTAGGCCTACATGAGTACGGTACTGCCGCAAGTCATTACTGCAATGATTTGTTTTACCATGCTCAGATACTCGTTATAATCGACGCCAAGCCAAAGGCGCTCGGCCTGCCGACAGAGGCGTACATCGCTGTGGAGGAGGTTCATGATGTGAGTGGGGCCTGCATCGGTTCTAATTCTCAGTTTGTTGCATTGATGTGTATTCAATTGTGCATATAAAATAAGTAAGTTTGAGCAATTTGAGCATGCTGAAGCACATGACAAAAAATGCATTGTGCTTTGATAATCGATTTTAAGCCTCCAAGCTCAATATTTAGCTTAATATTTTTTCAAGCTTGGAGTATTTTAAGTGCAAAGACAAATGAATTTGGAAAGACGATGCTGAGTAGAATGTAGAGACCATGTTGAGACTGGGTTGACATTTGTAGCAACTACTAAGACGGATAGCAGAACATAGGAAATTATTGTAGTGTTACGTTATGAAGTTACTACTAAATGCGTTATGTAGCGGTGTGAGCGATGTTGAAAATTATATCGATGGTCTGTCATCAGGATGGGACGCCGACGACAAAGACGTTTGACCATGTCGCGAGTGAGATCGGCGCCGAGGAGGCAGAGGAGGTCGGCGTCGAACATTTGCTGCGGTTAGTCGGACTGGGGCAGGGGGGCAGTCAATCACTATTAATTTGTTTTTTATCATTGAGCATTGTGTTATGCTTTAATTTTTGGGCATCATCTACTGCGTTTTATTTGTGTTGTTCACTTTTTCAATTTTAAAATGTGACTGAAACCATTTAGAATTAATGACAATTATATTATGGAATTGTGTTCAATTTTTTTCTGACCATTATAATACAACTGTAAGAAGGGTACTCAACTCTGACATTTCAACAATACATGCTGTATTGCAATGACAATTGTTGCGCACGAGTGCAGTGACATAAAGGACACGTCGGTGGGCACGCTGTCGCAGCGCATCACCAACCAGCTGGCCGGGCTGCGCGGCCTGCACGCACAGCTGCGCGACATTCACGACTACCTCGAGCAGGCAAGCACCGATATGGCGCACTATCGATTGCTTGCTGAGTGCAACCAATCGTGATAAATCTGTTGAGTAGAAGATTTTTGCATGAACTGTTACTGATACAAGAATTGCTTGTAGCGTGGGAGCTCATCCCCTTAGCGGCGTTTTGAGCAGGCAAGGAATAGCTACGTATCATCCACTGCTCATGAGACAGCCTACTGCCTCGATACACTTTGCCAATTTGTTGAGTGACGAGTGACCATGGAAGGAAAACTGAACACCAATTTTTGTTGAAAGTATGTGCTGGTAAATCATCAACTTTATCCACGAACTGATAGTTGGCAGAACATTGAAATGATCTAGCCATTAACAGAAGTGATTGATCATTGTGTCAAAAAAATGCTCTAAAAATACAAATTTATTATAAAGAAAGAGATGCTAATTGATAGTAAAGTTTGCGTGGTATTTTCACTTTTTACGATACATTAGCCATTGTTAGTCAGTTGATTGGGTTGGCAGGTGGCATTGTTTTTATTAGCAAGATGCGTGGCGGCCTATCATTTGGCATTCTCTTCCTCTCTCATTGCGTACCTATTCTTCTCTGCCTCTGTTTCTTACATCCTTCAAAGTACTCTTTACTCGCTGTAGATTAAAAAAAATTTGGCACTTGAAAAAGCTTACACGGGTATCTACGCTCGTTTTGGTTTTTTCAGTTCCTCCGTTTATAAATCGAAGCATAGATGCCCGCTGCTAGGGAAGGCCCTCAATGACGTCATTCGATGCCGAAGCAGACTCGCCTATTACTATCATTAATTGTATCGCTGAATAACGACTGCGCTGCCCTTGCAGGTTGGTGCGGGGACGCTGCCGGTCAACCACCAGATCGTCTACCTGCTGCAGGACGTCTTCAATCTGCTGCCCGACGTGACACTGCAGTCGTTTGTGCGCGCCGTTTACGTCAAAACCAACGACCAGCAGCTTGTACTCTACGTTGCATCCCTCGTGCGCGCCGTGCTTGCGCTGCACAACCTCATCAACAACAAGCTCACCAACAGGGACGCAGAGCGCAACGAGGGCAAGGACAAAGAAAAGAAGAAGGACGACGCCAAGGACAAGAAAAAGGATGACGACAAGGACAAGAAGAAGGACGAAGACAAGGACAAGAAGAAGGACGACGATAAGGACAAGAAAAAGGATGACGGCCCGAGCAAAGACAAGGAGAAAGACAAGAAGAAGGATGATGACAAGGATAAAAAGAAGGATGGCGAGAAGGATAAAAAGGGAGGGATGGCGGAAGGAAAGGGTGCAAAGGACACGGATAAGTCGGACTTGTCGTCTAAGGCGGGGAAGAAAAAGTAATTAATTGTTGTTAATGGGACCTAGATAATAAGAGGTTGAAGACTCTAAACTGTTGGCAGTGTTGGCTGTTGCTTCAACACGTTGGCTGTTCTTCAACATGTTGGTTGCTGCTTCAGCACGTGAGCCGTAACGCTGTGTTGATGCGAAATCGAATTGTTTTGCATTCGTTCATTAGCTATGACTGACATTGTTGTGTGGCAATGAAATGATATCCTACTAAAGGATTCAAAGTTAATTCAAATTCACTTTCTAAATTGTGCCAGAAAATAGCAGGCTATCATTGAATGTTACAAGTAAGGACATGAATAGTCGTGTCTAGATAATTCACAATTCACTGAAAAGTGCGCGGTGTATGATGCGGGTATGCTAGCAATTTGCTTTGACAATTGCTTCTTTGGAATTTGATACATACATTTATAAAAATGCTTATCTTAATTAAAACTGATTAAAGCTGACCTCTTCTTCTTAAATATTTCTTTAAAAGCACTCAATCCTAGGTGATAAGTTGCATAAAAGTTGAATTAAAAAAATAATATTTTAAAATTATTGATCGAATGTTACTCGTGAAGTAGCTATGCAGAAGTAAAAATTTCAAACAAACATGCTGGCAATGCGTTACGTGTAGACCAAATTGTTAAAAATTATCTAGTGGCTATGGAACTTCAATTAAAAATTTGTAATTTTTTGTAAAAAAATCAGCTTATGATTATTCTTGCAAAAAACATTCGAATGGTTGAAATCGGCCTAAATACCATTACACTTTCATGTAGATCATAAATGTACTGATTGTAGCCTACTTACTATGTAATTATGTGCTGGTGACGGCGTGATTCGAGCCGCCTATCGTACTGTGTCACCTTGGCACGGCCTGGCTTACAGTAAAATGAGAAAAAGCATTAGGCTAGACTGAACAATACAATTCCTAAGGCCTACTAGACTGAACAATATAATTCTTTGTTTACTTATCCTGTTCGACGTCACCAATCAGTTTTCATGGGGGGTTAAGAGCATTTTTGGTTGAGACTTATAATGCCTCGGTCCATTGCGCTGATATAAAAATTGGAATATGAAATTTACATTAGGCCTCTAGGCTACTGCCCTACATTAGGCCATGCAGTAACTTATGCTCTTAATTAGAGTTATGCCCTAACGGGGTAACCACAAATTTAAGTTAAGCTCTACCAGGATAACCACAAATTTTAAGTTAAGACCTGTAACATAATATATCAAACAAATTCCTCGAATAGGCCAACAGGTAGGTCTAACATACAATAATATGACATAGGCCCTATAAATATTTATTCCGTGGATTTCTTCGTCCATAGGGCCTACATTCTTTGTGAGAAAATTTGTTGGTTATACATGTACAAGACTAAGGGATGGTTTCTCCAACAAGGATTTAATAGTGGTTCAGGATTTAGCCTATGCAAAAAGGTGGGTTAAAAATCCTGAACCATCATTAAATCCGTGTTAGAGAAACCAACCTTAAGTCTTAGTCATAATGATCATAGTAGTCCTATTGCATGCTAGGTGCCCGGCTGGCAAGCGCAGGTTTGCGCAGCGGAGAAAGCGCAGTTATAATTAGTGTAGCCCACCCTGGCCTTACCCTCTAGCTCGCGCAATAGCCTAAGGCCCCCATCTAGCTGCGGTTTCGTACTTTTCCTTCCGGCTGCAAGCCGCTATACAATGTAGCAGCATGTCGCCGTGCATGCACGAGCTTTTAACGTTCGAGCATCGACATAAAGTGTAGGCCTACTTGCAACTGTATCACTCTCTAAGTTTAGACATTGTTATAGTAATTATTACCCAACAATGTCATGTATAGTACAGTAGCATACAGTAGTATAAGCCGAAGTTGGCCGAATAATAATGAACCATTCACAAACTTTATATCGGCCACGGTTAGATAAATAAAATGTTGATTACAATGTAGACCTATAGAGCAACAGCCCCACGCAGCAGCTGACTCCTCACCATGCCTATCGAGGACGCGTTTAAGCTGTACGCCAGTGTTGGGAAGGGCGCGGAGATCACGGTCAAGGACGTCACCAAGTGGTGCAAGGACGCCAAGGTGCTCGGCGCCAACCTCGACATGCCCAACATCCAGACCGCCTTCGACAAGATCAAGACCGGAACGAGGTTGGCGCACTGCATGCATTCGTAGGCACATTAGGCTCGCAGCCGCTCGCTTCAACATGTGGATCAATAATTCTTTAATAATTATTATTAAAAGCTTCATGCTCATAACTAATCGATGGCTTAGTACTAAAACTGCATAAAAGCACATTTTATCAGTTTTGGACCTGTAATAGCACGAGGTTGTATTACGATGTGCTCTATTATACTGACAAATTTCAGAGCTTAATATGTTAAGATAAAGGAGAAAGAGACTTTTGATTGTCATTTTCGAGCTGTTTGCGATGTTCTCCAAAACTAAAAGTGCATAAGCGCACTTATGGAGACGGTTCTACCGATAGAACTGCATAAACCAACATACCGGTATACAATTCGTTCTAGCGCTAAAGGTGCATAAACAGCGTTAGACTAACAAGACATGAGCTAGTATACATGTAGGCCTACTGTAATTGACGTTCTATTTACATACATGCAACGGCATAGTGATTGCTTATCTATTTGCTTTTCTTTATTATTTCTTTATTTATATTATGCTGATTCCTGGGTTTTCAGAAATTTCTGGGTTTCGGCGTGACAGAAATTCCTGGGTTTCGCCGTGACAGAAATTCCTGAGTTTCGGCGTGACAGAAGTTCCTGGGTTTCGGCCTGACAGGAATCCTAGGTTTCGGCGTGAGAGAAATTCCTGGATTTCGGCTCGACAGGAATTCCTGGGTTTTGGCGTGAGAGAAATTCCTGGGTTTCAGCGTGACAGAAATTCCTGGGTTTCGGCGTGTCAGAAATTCCTGGGGTTAGGAATTTCTGTCACGCCTAAACCCAGGAATTTCTGTCAC
>JAQIWG010003302.1:0-18177 GCA_034695025.1 Chamaedrilus cognettii
AACCCCCCCCGCGGTCGGTTCCCCACCCCTCCCCCCCCCCCCAAGTACGAATGGACACCCCCCCCAAACCTCAGACTTCATTGGGGGGATGTTTTTTTGCCTTAAAAATCTCTCTTTTTGTTTTAAACCCTTTTTAAAAATTTAAGTTGCGACATAGCCATAAAATAGGCTATCTTTCATTGTATAAATGGGTAATATGAAGTTTTAGTTTGCCACTTGAGCAGATAAGATATACACAATCAGAAAACAGAAAACAACAAAGTGTATACAAAGGTGAAGAGAACGGTGCATCATGGTAAACTGAATGAGCATAACAGTTACGAAGCTGGTAAACTGGTGTCTTGCAATGAAGTACCAATGGTGTCCAATGCTGGACAAGTACTGTTAAGAACAGCGTGAACATGAGCACTACCAAGAATAGCCTGAATAATTTTTTCCATAAGCATCCTGCACCCCCCCCTCCGCCCCCGTCGGGAGTAACCAAGCCAAATCTGACGACACCCCCCCGGATTTTTTTTATCTCCCTCTGGAAGAAAATTTGAAACATCAGTTGAGAGGACTCAATCCACTGTTTTGCTAACAATTTTTTTGGACAACAAAAATATTTTTATGTTGGTGGGGGAGAGAATGCATCCCTCCCTTAGATCCGTCCTTTCTTCCGCTAGTTTTGGCTGAATGACCCACCGGGTTCATCCAGGACATATTTTTCTTATTTTCTCATTTAAGACATATCCAGGATTCTCAACTTATTCTGTTCCGAGGCAGTGGCGTCGCTTGACTGGATCCAAAGCAACACCTTTTGAAGGAACTGCATAGTTCAGTATTTACGATCATTGGGCATATTACTGGGGGCCATTGGGCCACGGGGGGTCACTACAGGCTGTATATCAAGACACATATGGAGTTAACGAGGGCGGGGCTTCGCCCGCGGGCAAAACCAATTGCAACCCCGATTATCCATAATTCAAATCAACTTTTGCTATCGGTAAAAAGATCCTTCTTTTTGCAGACATGTGTAGCTAATGCATGCGCGCTCTAGGCTTTAGATTTCTGTTCATTGCGTCTATTGGATCATTCTCTATTTTCTCGTATCAGACGCTATTCCAGAGAGAATTTTCACGAGTACAAAAATTACACATTAAAAAACACATTGCACATTACAAAACACATTACACATTACATAACGCATTACACATTACAAAAATTACACATTAGGCTATTACTCTATATCCTAGGCTTACAGTTGTACATCCATTTCATGGAGTGGTAGTTTAGCGTACAAATTTGGTCTTTGTTCGTCAACTCTGTTGCATCTATTTATGTAGCGTATTGTAATCCGGGATAAATAGGATTTAAAATCGCAATTTAAAACAGCATATTCATAATTCACTTTTATTGCGCATGAAAGTTGATGAATTGATTAATTTAATTAGATATACCGAGATAAAAAGACACAAAACGAGCCATGAATTCTTATCAACAATAATTGAACAAAGCCCTCAACATGTCATAAACAACGCTGCTGCCTCATATTGCCCCTCTTTGAATCAAAATTGACAACAGTGCCATCGTTTACAAATCACTCGCAGCCGGGAGTTTTCATCAAAACTTTTATGCGTTTGCGTCTTTCAGGACGCACAGCGCACAACAGCTGCGTCAGAATTCATTTATCTGAATCAAGTTGTAGTTCGCTATAGTCAATACTCAACAGTATCTTGTCGGCGGAAGTGTAGCAACGTAGCGTGGCCTCAGCGGGGGGGGGAGGGCGAGGCGGGGCCTCAGCGGGGGGAAAGAATTTGAGCAGGGGAGGTATGGGCGCAAACACACTCGAAAAGTTGAGGAGGTCGGGGTCAGCCCGTCAGAGGCGTAACCCCTAGTCGGATATTTTAGTTAAAATGCACTTTGCGACTTTGCGACTGCGACATTTCAACTTCGCGACTTTGCGACTGCGACTTTGTGACTATGCTTAGCAAAGCATCCACTCCAGCCTCCTCCACGCAGCTAGCCACGACAAGTCTGTCTGGGATGGTGCTATTTTGAAGCCTTTTTCATCACTTTTCATCACTATAATGCAACAAAACCAATGAGGTATTAAGGTAAGGCTACGGAAATAAAGAAAATTTATATACAAAAACGCTTGCGAAAATTTAATATTTGGAAATAGAGAGGTCATCATAAAATTTAACAATTCGCAACTACGCGTTCCGAAACATAGATTTGGCGCCTCATTTACCAGAGCATCTGAGAAAAAAAATTCTTTCTTAGGGACTTCTTAAGTAATGAAGAAATGAAATTGAAGCAAGCACACATTCAGCACAACTTTTACAATGTCATGCTGACGTCACATAATGACATGTAGCATGTCATGTAGGCCTACACGGAATCATTGCTTGAAGAGAAATCACATTGGATTGTAAATTATAACAAGAAACTTTTGCAGCACCAATAGCATAGCATTAACAATCATTGCACCAACCCATATTATAATTTCTTGCAGGGTAATTCGTTAACGTTCTCAAATGTACACAAAGAACCGGAACAAGACAAAAAACAAAGTCTTACAATTATTTGATTGTTATTCAGATTCGGTTGCTATCGATAGGAGATCCAAATACTACTAGGCCTACTCACTAACTGGCATCAAAAACACGAAACGGACTACAGGCCTACAGAATGCGATTTCTCATCCTCCATAATCATTCTCAATCTCGTGAGAGACCGTCTATAAAGGAGGTGACGCATTTAAGGCCATTAACCCTACCTCTTGTCACACATTGTCACATTATCCTGGACTCCTCCCAGGCATTCCAATCCAACAGCATATTACACAATCAGCTACCCTCACCTTGTTCTTTTTCTTTTTTCAAACGAGAAAAATTAGTGCATTCGAAACCTATTTTTGTTCCCCCGCCCGTACATTTTATTATCGCCATTAAGAAACCAAACATTGAATATGTAACAGAAGCGCATGCCAATACTTCCCCCTCCGCCTGCCACAAATTGTCACTCGTTGTCGACCCCATCCCCCATCGAAGCCTCATGTACTTTATGGACGTCAGGGCCGGATCTGGATCTTAAAAAAAAATTGCCAAAAATTTGCCAAGACTTTTTTTTGCCAGGCCCTACTTTTTTTGCCAAATTTGTTACACATTATTTTGTTCCTTTCGGGAGCACTGGAATATATCACATTTATTGTTCTGTTCATCGCCATAGAGCCAGTAATTGAGCTTCTAAGAACGAAGGATGAAAAAAAGATTCGCCAAGGGATTCGCCAAATAAGTTTTTTTTGGCAAACTGCTCAAATAATTTTTTGGCGATTTTTGCGATTGGCAGAGCAAGCCCTGACTGTCCCAAAACCGAGCACAGACAAATTTTAACATTGCTCTATAACGCGTAGTGAGCAAGCGAGATACTGCACTCGCTGATTAGAAGCAAAGCATTAGACAAAAGAAGTAAAAAACTTTCAGTGCACGATACCGACATAACAAGCAGGCCTAGCAGGAGAATTTTGATTGTTACCAGGAAATTCAATTAAAGTATTTTAAAGATAATTAATTGGTTCACTGTTAAAGATGATTAAGTCACTTATATTCTCCACATATGATTTGCTCACTTGTATAAACAGAGATGATTTGGTCACTCAAATATACAAAGATGATTTGTCACTAACACATGCAGAGATGATTGAGTCGATCATATATTCAGAGTCGATCATATATTCAGAGTCGATCATATATTCAGAGTCGATCATATATGGAGAGACGACCGAGTCACTCATATAATTATGCAGCAATGACTCATAGCACGCACAAATACGCAAGTCACTCATATATTATTTGGATCACATCGATAAGCATCACTGAATGGTTGAACAAAGTCACTTCCTTCGCTTCAGTTCCTCAAATCTTCTTGCCAAGTCATCAAAATTGACATCCTCCCCCCCTGCCCCATCGGGGCCGCCGACACTATTCGTCGGCACACTCGGCAGCCCAGGCACATCAGGAAGCAGGGGCCCGCCCCCAAAGGCTCCCCCTCCCCCACCCATGGCCCTCGGCGTAGGCACAGGTTGATTTTGTTGACGTGGCCTGAGGGGGCCCTCAAGTCCAGGCTCACTGGGGGTCGATGGAACTGCATGCAATGACACAGAGCAGAGGTATAGAGACTCCAGAGTGATAGACAATGCAGCATTAAGAATTGTTCCTTACTTAACTAACCCTAACTAACCTTAACTAACCCTAACTAACCTCCCTTTTTGACGTCTATTAGGCTTATGTTAATGTCCATGTTTCACAGAGGTTAAACGCTTTCAGCCCTGGTGAGGACTGCAGGAGCTGGCCCGAATGCCCTTCCTGACGCCAATCATATAACTGATTATTTGGCATGGGTTTAGCAGCTAGCGACACTTGTGTGTCAGGCAGCCTCGCTGAAGGGCATGTAACGCATGGTTTGATAGTTGATGGTGACACCGGCGCGCCGCGCGGGGACTTCAATCCAGGCCTATACAGAATCATAGATTGTAAATCATCAAATTTGAACTGGAGAATATGCCACTGAGCCACCAAGGCTTACGTTGCGCTGACTTAACGAATGTTTATAAATTGAACACCACTGTAAATCAAGTTCTTCCGCATACCCTGTGCTTAGGGAGCTACAACAGACTGTAAGATTAGGCTTAGTTAGAGTACAGCTCGCGTTAAGTAAGGCTAAGCAAGGCTTGGTGCTTACACTGTGTGGGAGAGTTGACTACGAAGTCATACGAAGGCAGCGCCTGCAACACACACAGCGTGAGGTGTGCATTGAGGCTGCTGGACAAATACACCATCGTTAATCTTTTAAACAGCTACCAGCATTTATAGACAACAATACAGTTTTCTACATTAATGGTAGCGCACGACATCGCATAACATGTATCACTTTCTCTTATGCATCTTTAAAACACACATTATTCAGTTCAAATGTTTACAACTTCGCATTTTCTAAACCCCATAAAGTTACATTTTAGATTTAAACGTTTACAATTGACTTTATTCCCCACAAATGGTTCAAATCTAGCCTTAAACTAACACCTTAATACATCCTTAAATGCAGCATATTACAAGGGCAAGCGCTGCATATAACGATATGACGCTGTGTAGCGAGGCGCTGTGATGTAGTGGTTAAGGCGTCGGACTAAGAGTCCAGAGGACCATGGTTCAGCACCCCGCGCACACCGGGACACCGGCAGCTATGAAACCATGGGTAAGATCATAAGCCAGCAACTATAAAACAGGCCCTTCAGCAAGGCTGTTTGCACAGCATACAAGCGTCACTAGTTGATAACCCTGTGCAAGTAAATTATTTATTTGGTAACAATATCTACCAAATAATTTATATATTCGGTAAAAAAAAACCTATTTACAGAAACCAGTTCACAAAAACTCTCCATACTGGTAAATGGTCGTCCTGTCCGTCAGGCCATGACATCTGATCGTAAAAACTGCCCCCCGCGCCCCCTTGTGAATTGAATGGCGCCCCTCTACCCCCTTGTTGATTGTAGGGTGCACCCCTGCTCTGTGCCCCCCCGCTTTCCTGCTCTGAGCTGCTCTGGTTCGAGTTAGGGGGGCGACCGGGCAGGGGCGGGGGAACGAATGCCCCCCCGGGGTTCTGTGATGGCCCCCCGTTGTATGCAGGAGGGATTTCGCCAATGCATGGCTCCGGAGGCAAAAACTGGCCCTAAAACAGCCGGTGAAATTAAAATTAACTCCTAATATTGTGGAAACCATGTCTGCTTGTATCTAGTTAAATTTTCTTTTCTTTATGTATTGAATGTTGAAGTGCCAAAAGGTGAATAAACGCTCCATACATAAATTTTTGACACTCGATACCCACTCTTCAAGCCGTGCTACTATAAAGTAGAATAATTGTACGACTGTAGCCTAGGCTTCTGGCATAGAGGTGCAGCAGGGCTTTAACCTGACTATTGGCAAATATTGTTAAACACACGAGGAGAGGGAGTGACATACCTCCACCGGCAGCACTTGCACAGAGCCGGGGAGCTGATGACCCCCGGGAGCGCCCGCTCTTTCCTCATGCGCATTCGGGGAGGGCCATGTGCCCATTCCTCCTCCCTGAGATGGGTTCGGGGGGCTCCACGCTCCCATGCCTCCTCCCCCTCCCCCAGGGGGGGATGGGGGTCTGATTCCCCTCATGTAGGCTTCGTTAGCCTCCGCTCGCTTGCGCTCTGCAGCGCTCAGCTCGTGTGGGCGTGGCTGAGGCGGGTTGGGGGCACAAGCTCCCATTCCCCCGCCCCCTCCGCCAGGGGGGGATGGGGGTCTGCCCCCCCTCATGCGCGCCTCGTTCGCCTCGGCTGCCTTGCGCTCAGCAGGGTTCAATTCGTGGGGGCGTGGTTGGGGTGCTGACGCCCCGCCCGCCTTCATCTGATTGGATCCCGCCCCAAAGGCTCCGCCTGTTGCCCCGCCTCCTGCAGCACTTGCTGCGCTCCGATTGGACGGAAGGGAGTCGAGGTCGATAAGGTCACTGACAGCTGGGGGCTCACCCTGCAACAGGGCAATTGAGTGTGGAGTGATTGAGGTGTGATGGAGTCAGGCATGATTAAGTGAGAAGTTTTTGAAGAGGAGTGATTGAGTGAGAAGTGATTGTGTTAGAAGTGATTGAGGAGTGATTGAGTGAGGAGTGATTGAGTGAGGGTTGATTGAGTGAGAAGTGCTTGTGTGAGGGTTGATTGAGTGAGGAGTGATTGTGTGAGAACTGACAACTGATAAGCGAGTGAGAAGCGATTGAGCAAGGAGTAATTGAGGAGTGACTAGGATTAAGAGTGATTGAGTGATGTGTGATTGAGTTTGGAGTGATAAGTGAGAAGTGAGTGAAAGTGAACGAGCTAGGCTTGATCCAGCGAGGAATGAACTAGTACAAAGAGTCATAGTATGACAGGTGGAGAGACAAGGGGCCTACCATCATCACAATGGGATCTGGCTCAAAAGGCACTTTGTACGCCCTCGCGATCTCCATCATGTAGTTCTCTATGAGCAGCTTGGGCAGCATGGCCGTGCTCAGCTTGTGTATCACCTGCAGCCAGCCACATCACCATAGTTCAGTTTAGCCCTTACAAAATAGGAGTAACGTTACTCCTGCTGCTTATAAAACAGGAATAGTGCTACTCCTCTGCCTTTCAAAAAAGTAGTTGGCTTACTCATGAGCGGAGTGGAGAAGGAGGTTATCAAAATTCATTGGTCATTTCTTAATAATAGGACCATTTTCATATATTTTTTGAACTCTTTTAAATTCCAACAAGCATTGAAGTGACAGTAATTCGCTCCGCTAGCCAATATAAACTTACAGCTGTAACTACTTTGCGCCGCACGATTTCAAAAGCGAGTAGCCCTACGCCACAATCGTCCATTTTTACCATACTAACTAAGACCATTGCTCCTCCTACCCATTTCTAAATCCGAGTGGCGTTTTAAAAAACGCCGTTTTTGGAGTACTACTCCTACTACTCCTACTCCTACTAAAAGTTACACTAAGTAAGTTTCAGTTGTATAATTTTCTGTTTAACTGTTTTATGTTCTCAGTCTGCATGCACTGTGTTTATGTTGAGCTAATTGATGTCTGTCAGTTAGT
The DNA here is from genome assembly GCA_034695025.1 of Chamaedrilus cognettii. Lineage (NCBI taxonomy): Eukaryota > Metazoa > Annelida > Clitellata > Enchytraeida > Enchytraeidae > Chamaedrilus > Chamaedrilus cognettii. The sequence continues at coordinate 7,621 of JAQIWG010003302.1, forward strand.
AATATTCTTCACATTTGCCTGTTTGCAGTAATAAAAATAATAATTTTGTCCGTTTGAAGCGTAAATGTTATTTCTGTCTAGCTACCTTTGCTTATACGCAACAATTTAACTTGGTTCGATAGTTGTGCTGTAGGGGTTAGGTATACATGTACATGAAGGCGCAAACCTTCTTGGGGATATTGATCTCTTTTTGCACAACCTCGTTACTTCTTATGTGACTTGCATTACGTAGCTGTATTTGTCTTGAAGTAATAAATCTGGAAAAAGAAAACCCCAAAAACCTTATCCCTGCACATTGCTGCACTATCCCAGACCGTATCACGTACATGTACACGTATACTGGAACCATTGACAAAAAAATCACTCAATCAAATCCATCAATCAATCAATAAATCAATCGATCAATCAATCAATAAAGGACCACTTGTATAGCGCCGTCACATGACCTAAGTCGTCACAGGGACGCTTTACAGTCACACATAACCACTCTAGCAGTTCAAGCTCCTGTCATGCACTGTCATATAGGAGCACTGATGATGAATAAATGCTGTGGAAGAGTCAAGCTCCACATGTACACTAGACTATGGATAGGAGCTTGTAAATAGTTCAGCTTTTAGTCACTCATTAGATCTATATAGTGGGCATGCGTCAATGGATCGAGATGTGCTGAACAGCTGCCTGACTTCAGACAACGCAGAGTGAATTAAAATAATTCAAATACGACACGCTGACAGTAGAACTTCTCCGTAACAACAGCTTTAAAAAAACATCTATTTTTACTAGAATTGTGTCAAAATTTAGTCGTATGCTATATGCTAGTACAGAATGAAGCCAAAGGAATCTAATATTTTGCAATCAATGGAAGAACGATTCAAGATGCAGAATAATCACAAAGTCAATGACCATAATTGCGTATCCACGAAGTACGCCTACTGTTCTACACCCAACTCAAAAGTAACGGACGCAACAATTTCTTAAATAATTCCTGCATACAAAAAGCCAAGTCCATGTAATTTTTACCATACTAACTCGGATCATTTCATCATATTTCTCCAAATTTTTGTTGAATATCACGGAGCGGTTAAAATGATACAAGTAGTCAAAGTTGACCTACAAAAAAACGCACCAACCAAGCTGCGAAACAGCTTAATTACCATATGCACGACTTGTGCGAGCTATTGTTCACGCTGCTGCTTACCCTTGTGATAATTACAGAATGTTCAAATTCGTCCAACTTTTTGGTTATTCCAGCCTTCAGGTGTTCGATGTTAATTTTGTTTCTGACGCGTTTTCGCAACAAGCCCCATGCTGCTATATTTTGATATTTTACAGCCCGCCACTTTGACACCCAGCCTTCATTCTGTCATTCGTCTTTATGCTATGCTCTTCGATCGTTTCACGTGCATGTTGGAACCAAATCTTGTTGAAACATCAAGTGCACATTCCTGGATTTCTAACAATAATTGAATTGGAGTATAAAAAAGATCGTTATCACAAAATTGTTGATTCAAATAGCAGTAAACCAGTTTTCCACCTTGATTGATGCATTTTTGGCAGGTCAACATTGATTACTCATATCTTCTTAACCACTACATGAAATCGAACGAAAATTGGCAGAAATAATAAGCAATGATCCAAGTTAATGTGGTAAAAATTTCATTGACAGCGCTCAATGCGTTCCATAGTTATTGCAGAAATTCATTGGGTCCTTTACTTTTGAGCCATGGTGTAGAATGGCTTATGAATCTGCTACGTTGGAACCTTATTGCATAGACAACTGATATTGAAATCTTATGCATTATCATCATCATCATTTACGTTCTACGTCCACTTTTTAAGTCAGACCTTCTCATGCACTCTGCCGAACTCATTCCTGTGACACATCACCGCGTACTCCTTGCTGTACTTGAGAGATAGCTGGTGTGTAACCTATAGACAGTACACATACACACAAGTGTATTTCGTATCTCAGAAACTTTCAGCGTTAGTAACCGTTGTCCGACATCTTGCTGAACATGTGCATACAAATTTAGTTCCATACGACTCAATACTAATTTTTTTTCCCACTTTTAATCCCAACTTTGCAACACTGTACAAAGATGTCTCAAACGTCTGGCAAAAATTGACACACACGTTTGAAATGTGGCACGTGTGACGTGTTGGACATTTTTAACAAACAAGTTTCCAAATTTTGGCAATAATCGGATCACTGCTTTAACAAAAAGATATTTCTTGTGCGACTGCGTATGGGGGATAATTTTTAAAAGGGAAATTCCATGGGACAGGAAAAAAGTCACCCGTTATGACTTCCTGGTGATTGCAGCCATTAACCTCAAAATTACTTGAGTTAAGCGGCAAGCAACGATTCATGCTTGCTGTCAAATTTCTTTTCAGTCGTCCTTAAATAACTGGCGGTTTAGGATTAAGTAGGGGTGTGTGCCCATAAGGAGATTTTTGTTTCTCCTTTACTTAGTCCTTGTTGTTTGCACGATTTGATATGTACTTTTCATGTACCATTTACAAAACAGTAAATTTGAAAAACAAAACAAAAGACAATTCATATTGGCACAAAAGTTCATGCAAATCAGTTCAGTAGCTTTTTGCTATAACATCTTGAACACTTTAAACTGTAACTATTGCGTCACAGAGGATGACATATCACGAGAGATTGTATTTAGAGACACCGGTGCCAGCCTTTGTGTACTGAGGCTGGCGCAGCCCGCGTGACGTCCCCGGCTGGGTCGAAACATGCGATGTGGCCTAAGGCATCCTTTCCGTGATGCATATTTGCGTGCAATTTTACATGCAATTTAGCATGCAGCCATGTTAAGCACATTACAATGCAAAACTGTCCTTAACTGCGTTTCATGCAAGCCATGCATGAAACCCAGTTAAGGAACAATCCGTGCATAAAACCCAGTTAAGGAAATCGTTGTCATGACAACGGTCGTCCATCCGCCTTAACATGGTTACATGCAAAATTGCATGCAAAATATGCATGGTTGAAAGAGATCCTAAGAATACGAGACGTCCTTAACCCCGAGCCAAACAACGCTTTTGGTAAGTCTTGCTTTTGAAATACTTGTCTAAAATGCTTGTATTGCAAATAGTATTTGAAAAGCATCGTGCAGCAATACAAAAGCAAAGTTAAAATTAGCCTAGCTCGCTTTTCAAAAGCGAGATGACTGGTTCCATTGTCGGTGCGCCAGACGTTTTGTTTCATATCCAAGTGAAAAGCATCATGTGCCATAGCTTGTGCTTGAAATAGTTGTGTCTGATACTAAAACACAAGTAGGGCCTAATTCAAACACAAGCGTTGCAAAAGCAAGATACGAAGTTTTTCATGAGCGTCCTGGAAGAATATGTGTCGAAGTAAAGAGTTGAGGAGAAGGCTTGGTGTCGTATGTATAATGGATATGGTGAGAAAGGGGCGACATGGTGTGAAAGGGGAGACATGGTGTGAAAGGGGAAACATGGTGTAAAAGGGAAGACATGGTGTGAAACGTGGTTTGGACATGTGGAACGTATGAATGAGGAAGATTGAGTATCAGCATGTTACCCAATTAGGTCATATTAATGTTGAGGGAAAAGTTGGGAAGGAAGAGGATATAGCAGAAAACATGGAAGGAGGCAATAGAAAGCGATAAGAAGGAGATAGCAAAGAATCGAGAGTTGCGGGGAGTCTCATCGGAGGAAACGCCTAACCTTTGCTAGCATGGAAAAGTGGACTTAAAACGTTAGTAATGAGGACGATGATGATAGTCTTGATTCCAGGTTTAGTGTCATGTGATGATGCTGATGACACACATCAGCTCTAGCCTCTAGCACACAAGGCAGTAGGCCCCTGTTCTCCGCTCCCTACCTCTTGTAGCTCTTGAACGTCAGCCGACAGACGCGGGGTGACCCAGATAATGGTCGAGATCGCCTCCTCTATGCCTGGATCCAACTCGCTGTGCACAAACCGTGCATACACATGTAGGGATGCATACACTATGCACAATACAATGCCACAAAAATCCAAAAAAAACACACAGCACACACTATGCGGAAGCCATGTCTCAAAAATTTGCTTTCAATGTTGAAATTGGCATTGAACTCATTATTACAATAGAATTGTAATAATGACAAAATACAAAAAATACCACTCTACAAAATAGTACAAAGAGCACATCATTAATATACTTATTGTATACTATTCATTATTTTATTTATTAGCGAGGCGCTGTGGTGTAGTGGTTAAGGTGTCGGACTTCGAGCCCAGAGGACCAGGGTTCAAGTCCACATGCCGGTAACTACGAAACCATGCGTTGCAGACTCTTCAGCAAGGCTGTTAAACACACAAGTGTCGCTAGCTGCTAACCCCGTGCCAGATAATAATTTATTTGGTTGGCGTCAGGAAGGGCATCCGGCCGTAAAAAACCCAGCTCCAGCAGTCCTGATCAGAGCGGGCGAAAATGTGTAAACCTGAGTGAAAACATGGACATTAACAGATTACACGATAAAAAGGCGGTTAGTTTAGTTGGTTTTTATACTATTTATTAGCATTTGCATGGACAATTTAGGACATTTGACTTGCGATTACTATGCAAATAAATTGCTTAACTAATTTGCTGATTGTTTAAGAAAAAATAATAATAATACACATTTATCGTATTTAATTTTTTCTTGCACAGATATAACGTAGAAGGACTTTTCACAAGGTGGGCTTAAAACACATTTTCTTTGAAGGAAAATATAGAAAATGATGTGCAACAGAGTTACTTCATTTTCTCGATGAGTCCGAATCTGGCAAGCAGGAGGTCACAGAGCATCTCAATGATCTCCATCGCCTCCACGAGGTAGTCCTCCCTGATGATGTGCTCCACCTGCACACCAAGCGATCAACTCCAGCTGGACTGGGACTGGAGGCTGTCCATTTATAACCTAGCCAACAGAGGAAATCCGACCCTACCTGTACACAGGCAGGGGTGGATGTAGGGGGGGGGCCGGGGGGGTATACCCTACACAGGCATAAGCTTACGACTAGTTGTTCGACCTCGATTTAAGTGCGATTTAGTGTCGCAGTCCGAATTAATAAAATTTTCCGTTGCTCGGCCTCGATTTAATGTGCGAATTAGCAACCTGTGAATTAATTTTTAAATTCGCATATTTCTGCGAATTAAGTCAGATTCAACAGCCAAAAAAACGAAAAGTCGGGTGCGTTTCAGGATTCAAATTTTCACGCTATTAATGAACATTCACCCCTTTTGACACGTATTGACACGATTATGCCTTCCGGAACGCTAATAAAGACTGAAGTGCAGTAAAATTTGTGCACTTTATTTTGTTAATTGAAACTTTAACCGAAGAAAATTGCCGAGCAAACCAAAAATTTCAAACATCAGTTTAGCTCACACCGCAGCTTGAGTAATGTGCGATTTGGTACATTTTCAAATCGAGGTCGAGCAACTAGCTTATACTATTTCAAACTCGTCGCACTAGTACACATGATTTGCCCTTCCCCACTGTATGCAGGTGTATTTTTTCTGCTGCCGTCAGTATGTTTGCTTGCTCTCACCTTCCTGGTCAAACATGGATATAGCGGCGAGCGCTCGCTCTCTGTGCCTCATTTACATTTCAAATGCTTCTATTCTATAAAATGATATAAATACTTACTATTTCAGTACTTCATTGCAGGAAAGAATTAGGTCTACATTTAAGTAATTTAATAGAAAATAAACGACTAAGCTTATCACTAAAACCGACTCACCCTACAAATACAATGACTCACCTACTAATGCTGTGACTCACCTAATAATGCTGTGACTCACCTACTAATGCTGTGACTCACCTACTAATGCTGTGACTCAACTACTAATGCTGTGACTCACCTACTAATGCCGTGACTCACCTACTAATGCTGTGACTCACCTACTAATGCTGTGACCTACTATTGCTGTGACTCACCTACCAATGCTGTGACTCACCTACTAATGCTGTAACCTACTATTGCTGTAACTCACCCTACTGATGCTGTGACTTACCCTACTACTACAGTAACTTACCCTGATGCGCGCTCGGTCCTCCTTTCCCGCTGCTATGTAGTCTGCTATCTCGCGCCGTGCCTTCAGCGCCAGCTCCGCTGTGCATTGAACCAGATTACTCATTGCAAAAATGATGCAACAAAACGTCACTTAATTAAATAAATAAAAGAAAACTATAAACTTTAAACTTTAAACTTCAAACTTATTTAATAAGTTTTTATAAATGCAACCACAAAAAATATTTTATAATAGTCTTTCAAATACAACATACATAGTGACTCATCAACTCATCAAATAAAGTTGTTTTTTAAACTATTTTAAAAATTACTAATGAAGTCTATCTTACTAAATAACTTTTTTGTCTCGAGACGCCAAGGTGTTTATTTTCTCGCGTCACAGCATGGGAGTATTAACATTACAAACGTAAACAGCAAACGCCAAAGTACATGTACCTACATGTACAATTACAGCAACGCCGGGACTTTTCAAATCTGGTGTTTGAAGCGCCGGGATATGTTTTTCTGGCGTCATCGACGCCGCGACGTCAGAACTTTAACGGAACTCATGCTGTGAACGTGTAACAACACTCCTATTAGAAATCAGTTTAATATCGCAAAAAATACACTCTTCTTTGACAATTATTAGCGCTCATGCTCACTTTTCTTCTTCTCGAGTAGTTTGAGTCGGTTGATGCATAGTCTCAGGTTGGTCCTCAGCTTCAGGTAGTTGGGCTTGTTAGAAAACATTCTTCTTCACCATCCCGATCACAAACAAATTGAAACAAATACACAATACATGTAACAGCTGAAGTGGTATCATAATGTTTAATATGGTAACACTGTCCATTGTAAACACGGAGAGCCAAAAACAACGCGATAGCAGCCTACGCTTCACTCCCACACTTTACACTTTTCACACCATAAATGCATCCTCAAGGGATGCATATATATATTATGCATATAATCCCTATGCTATGATCATGATAGATTCATATAAATATGCTATAATGCATATACTCCTTGTGCCTTATGCATATAATCCGTATTATGCATCATTATGCATATAAAGATGCATACGACTCCATCGCATGCATCCTTAAGGGATACATGGATGCATTAAAATAATATTGTAGACCTACTTTGAGCATAATACCCCAAGCCTGAAGTTTTATTGCGCCTTTAACTTCATGATTAGAGCCACACGTACACGTACAGACCTATTTATGTATGTGCACAGCTTAATGTACATGTACCAGTCCACAGTGAAATCACCACCAGCAGTGTTGTATAGTAATTAAATTGCAAGTAATGAAAATACTAATTAAATTACTTATAAAGTAATTATACTTGTATTTTAATGACTATACAAGTAATTTACTTAAACCAAGTAATTAAAATACTTTTAGAGAGTAATTAATAATTAAGTAATTGGAAAAGTTCGAATTACTTTCACTCTTCGAATATAAAAAAATTGAACCTTGTAAAATGTTTAAATTGTCCGATTAACTTATTGCTAATTTTGCGAAATGGCAATACGTTGATGGTTTCGATGGTTAGGCCGGTTTGCACTGCAGAATAATGTAGAAAAAGACTCCAGTGCTATTCATTATTTTGAACGATGCTGTACATGAACGTTGTGCTATGAAGGAACACCATTTTAGAAACGTTGAAGCTTCAGGGATACTTGAGCTTGGTAGCTCAGTCAGCTAAGGCACTGGTCTCAGCGGTCTGCCATCCGCGATGTCCCGGGTTGAAGACCCGGATGATGTCACAACTTTGTCCATTGAAATATCTGGTTACATGATTACTTAGCAAGTACGCCTAGATCAGCTTAAATGCACGTTTGCATGATTTGCATCATTCACAATTTATGCAAATCAATGCCAGTCACCTAATTAGGCTAATAGGCCGTTAGCTGATTGTATTGCAGTTGATAGAATGGAAACCTTTACTTTAGTAATTAGTATGCTAATAATGCGAGTAGCAAATATATGGTCATATTTGGTTCCGTTAAAAAAGTAATCAGTAATTAAATACAAAGTAATTAAAATACTATTAAGTAAATAGTAGTTAGTATTTTAATAGCTTTTCAAGTATTTTACTTGTAAAAGTAATTAATTACATTTCTGAAAGTAATTAGTAATTAGTAATTAAAATACTTTAAAATAGTATTTATACAACACTGACCACCGGCGACAATCAGCTGATGCTACGGGGCATCACAATCATATCCTCCCCGTTAAGGGGCTAAAAAATTTGAGACGGCAGGGAGATTTGTCCCCCCCCCACAAATCTCCCTGCCGTCTTGGCTGCAATCTTTATATATGATGGAGACGGCTATGGTATAGGAACCATAGCTCTCCATACGGTGTAGGCCTGTATAATATTATACCCATGTCCCAACTTAACGCTGTTGCCAAGTTATAATAAGCTATACTATATACTAAGCAATGATCATCAACATGTACCTGTGTTAATTGCAATGTCGTGTAGTTGTTGACGCGGGTCAAATCATTGCCAGTGTTGAAATAAGAATCGTATCAGTCGTACTCATAGACCGTCGCAAGTGTTGTGACTGATAGCGGGCCTACAGGCCTGTAGGTCTAACTGTGTTACAGACCTGCAGACTTGTAAACAGACCATCGATCTGGGCATATAGGGCCTATTATTATATCTAGGCCTATGCTGCGGGGCCTGCATGGGCTTTGCCATGACGCCTAGGCTGCGCTCTTTCGGCTTATTCTACTCCGTTAGGCCTAAGCGTACGCTCTGGCAATAAACATAGCTACAATATGGTTTTAAAGGGCCATGACCTATGACAGGCGCCATGGGGGCCACGGCCCATAGAAGGCCCAGTTGGCCCAGTGCTTTTTATTCAAACTTCCCATGCACTTGCATTTTTATCACACAATGTGATTTGTAAATGCTGGCCTGCTGCAAAAAGCTTTATCTGCCCTCGCCCCCCACCCCCCAAATTTGCAGGGCTATGGCGCGCGCGGCCATTGCCCATGGCCCATGAGTGCAGCTCTAAGCCTGGGCTGCGTGCCTATGACTATAGGCCTGGGTTGCGTGCCTATGACTCGACGCTTGCACTCCTGACTGTGACTCGCGTGCTTCATTCGCCAATGTCCGACATTCTGTACTCGCACGTGTACATGTGCAATTGCGCATATACGCAGGCTACTAACTGACCACATTAGACATCTGTGTTTCCACTTGCCAGGTTAATTACCTGGCAGCCAGGTAATTAAACAGTCAGTCAGGTAAATGCCAGGTAGACAATTCTGCCAGGTAAATGCCAGGTATGATTTTTTGCACAATGTAACTTGACATAATTATATAAACATAGCCATAGCTGCCAATAAAAAAAACAATCGTAAATAAATGGCAGGTAGCTCTCATGTGGTTTACGTGTTGATGAATAAGTCTAGAAGTTTTGTGAAGCAAAAAGTTGTTTCGTCAGCACCTCCACCCCCCCCCCCTTCCCCGGTCATGAGAAGTCATGGCTTTCAGCCAAAATTGTGTGTGTCCTGTGAGAAAAATCCATGCGTGTGCCAGGCAATTCGCGGTCATGCCAGGTAAATTGGAAACGGTTGCCAGGGAAGTTGATGAGGGCTAAGTGGAAACACTGTTAGACACCCTATGAACATGTTCATGTATAACTTACACAGTCAAAGATGTATTGCGTTTCAGGCGATAGCAATAAACATTGACTCAATTAAACTTGTGCTATTTCCAGGCCTATTTAAAGCCATGAAGAGTGGTCGATGTGATTGGAGGGGGGGTGGGGGTGGTTGAAAACCCCCTGGCCTGCGGTACTTCTTCTAAATCCACCACCTTCATGAATACAACAATCGATCCCTGAAAGGATCGAGTTTTATTATTTCTCTGCAACATCTAGGCATATGCACAACAATGTTTCTCCCTTCAAATAATTTCATCGACCCCTCCCCCCTTCTAGCCAGTATATGCCTTTCAGAAAACTGTCATGATGCAATCAACCTCAATATTCCAGCCCCCCGGTCAAAAAAAATCCAAACCCACGCTAGTTTCGCCAAGAAATGTTGAAATATTAAGTTTATTGATTGTGATCCCGCCGCAAGAACGGCATAAAGTGATCTAGAAATTGATAGGTTGTGGACAGGCCCAGGTGATGCAGGCCCTTACAGAGCGTGTAGGCCTAGCTTTGATTATTTAACGTGTGTATTTCAATCAATTTGTGGAGTCCGTAGAGAATAATTATTTGGAGTCCGTGATGGGAAAATGGGGAAACCATCATTGCCTAGACGAAATAAATTAACATTACGGCCCTATCGGAAGATTTAAGTAAAACGTTAGTAAACGGCAGTTTGGAGATTGTCATTTGGGCTATAACCCATGGTTGAGCTGTGGAGTCTATAAGGCAGAGATAGGCCTACATGACAATGTATCGAGGGAAAGATAATTATTACCTCCCCCCCCCCCCCCGGTCGTGAGTGGATTTGATAGTAAAAGATTGAAAATGTGCATGGTTGATGCTGGAGAATGCGATTTTT
>JAQIWG010003303.1:0-18174 GCA_034695025.1 Chamaedrilus cognettii
TCCTGCCCCCCCCCCCCCCCGATATTCTATCGACTCAATAAATTTAAGAAGAAGAGATTATCTTCTGCTGGGAGGGATATCAGGGCGTTCAAAAATAAAAGTCACGTTTAAGTTCTTTGATTCCTTAGCATTGCTACGGAAGCCGTGGAGTATTTGGATTATTTGTAATTTGATTATTTGTAATTAATTGTAATTAGTTTACGATAGTTTACCATCCGCCGCCAGTCATCCCCCACGCGTGCCGACGGTTCAACAGGGGAAAGAGCAGCACTGCTTATTTCAAATCCCTGACCTGCTTCAAGTAACTATCAAGCTTGCCTTTGAAGGCATTTATACTTTCAGCCTGAATAACACTTTCATGGAGTCGATTCCATTCATCAATAACTCGATTTTCGAAACTAAATTTTCCTGTATTTGATCAGAATCTCTTCTTAAAGAATGCATAAGAATTTCTCCTTGTTCCACGAGCAATCACCACGAGCACTCATCTCCTAGATAGAGATGCAGTTAAACATTTTTTTGCAGTTATGATCACAGTGTATTAGTGGTCACTAGACCACAGTGTCTATTAAAATTCGTTCTGTGTTTATGATAATTGGAAAAAATCTGTGTAGGCCCTAGCTATAATATTATAATTAATTCTCCCAGAAAAATTGTGAGAATTATGCGACAAGGTTTGAGAAGCCCACCCAAAAAAAGTTATAGTGTCATTTAGCATTATTTATTTTGCTGCTATGGTTACAGACTAACTCACGGTAGTTTAAATTGGAAATGAAGTGATATGTGAATAAATACATTTATCTAAATTATAATGTCAGTGTGGATTTACCTAATCACGTTGAAGCTGAATGAAGGCTGTGACTAGTGAAATGATTCTACTTGATTCCTCTGCTGTTGGAGCACTGCGAGACGCTTATAAATGTGAAAATTGACACGAGCAATTGCATTTAAACAGTTGAATATTTGTGCAGATGCATCAAGTTTAATTCAATATCAGATTTCTTCTCTCTTCAGTGCACTTCCAAACGAATAGCAATAAAAATTAGCACTGGTGCATCAGTTGATCATTCAGCACTGCTGGACCATGAGCTGCACGCTTTTGCTATTGGTAAGAGGAATTCTACGGAGTACTCCCTGCTGACATACTAAGCTGGTTATGGCATGGAACACAAAACTCGACATCGGTCGCACCAGCGCAGTGTATATGGGAGCGGTGTGAAGCAGAAACAGAGGTCGGACGAATTGGATCACCATGATGGCGACAGTCAGACTCAGGTAAAGCAGGTCTTTATGTTAGTATACCGGTGTTTTAGTTGCAGATACATTGTTGTAGGCTAGCTGCTAACCCAGTGCCAGATAATTATTTATTTGGTTGGCGTCAGGAAGGGCATTCGGCCGTAAAAACCCAGCTCCAGCAGTCCTAATCAGGACGAGCGAGAACGTGTAATCCTGTGTGAAAACATGGACATTAACAGATTACACGATAAAAAGGAGGTTAGTTTTAGTTTAGTGCATGATTGAGTCAGTTGTGGATAATAAAAGTTTGTATTTTTTTATGATTATTTTTATTCAGAAGTTAGTTCTTGAGTCTTCCAACCTTCCGAGCAGAGAGCAAAGAATTTGCATCAGTGTAGAAAGAAATTCATGATGGCAGACAAAACGGCGATTGTTGGAGGCAGCATGCATGATGGAATTAGTTTAAAACTAGGCCTATGCTGCAAATGCTTTTGGGAATCAGCCTGATTCCAGAGAATCCAATAGAAACTCATTTAATAGCTTTCCTGCCATTTTGCTGTCTCATGACAATCTCCTTTTTTGGTGTCGCATATGCCAGCAGCCTTGTTACTGGCTTAGCCATTCTAGGCATAGTACCATCCAATAGTACAACCAAGTAGAGTCCAATATATATACTTTGAGGTATAGTAGTCAGAATTCGTGGGCAGAGCGACGCTAGTTAGGCAGATGCTGGATTGCTTGGCATTGACATGGCATGCCTCTTGTCATCAGCTTCTATGACACCAAATCTGTGTTTTATAGAGATACAGTCACGCACAATCAATTCATGAAATGTTTGCTTAAATTTTTTTTTTAACTTAAATGCATATTAATTGGGACTACTGTAAGCTGCCGTGGGAGGCATTTAGTGGTGTGGAAATTTTTCCCTTGCCAAGTGTTTTATTTATTTTCTTCACTTTCTTATTATATTGCTAAATATTCTTACAAAGATCACTGATAATTCCATTGAGGGAAATGGCATCTTTGGAGAAATGCGTGAATAATGGTTCATGTTAAAATTTTTTTTTATGTAGAACAACTAATTGGTTGTCTAAGCATCTGATCAATTTTGACATGTAGATATTATAAATCATACAGATATTTTAAATCATATAGATATTATAAATCATACAGATATTATAAATCATACGGATATTATAAATCATACGGATATTATAAAGCATACGGATATTATAAATCATACGGATATTATAAATCATACGGATATTATAAATCATACGGATATTATAAATCATACGGATATTATAAATCATACGGATATTATAAATCATACGGATATTATAAATCATACAGATATTATAAATCATATGGATATTATAAATCATACGGATCATAGATCATTATAAATCATAGACGCTGTGCCTCATGTTGAGACTGCCGATAGGAGCTGGGTTTTTATGGTCTAGACTGGCCTCAATGCCTAAAATTGTAATTATAATAATCATCGTTTCTGACGTCCGTTCTAATATTGTATAATATGACGTTACAGGCCTGTAACGCAGTGTCCGCTTTGATGCAGATTGGAGAAAGGATGCTTTGTAGGCAGCAGTGACGTAACAGAGAGATAATGTTTTCTACTTAAAATAATTTAATTAGCAAATCATAGTCGGTTGTATATATTGCATTTTAAAATATAGTCTAATTTGCATATACCTGTCTTGGATATTCTGACATAACCTTAGAGGCATTGGGGACGAAACGACCTGAACCTATTCTCAAACTTTAAATGGGTAAGAAGTCCGACTCGCTCGATTGGAGCTGGGCAGCGAATGCGGGTGCCAAGTGGGCCACTTTTGGTAAGCAGAACTGGCGCCGTGGGATGAATACAACGGTCCGGTCCATTTGATATAATGCAGATAATCAAAATAATATGGTTGATGTCCATAACTATAAACCGTTTATGAATGAATGTTTAGTAGGTCCCAGCTAATGCTAAGCCTCAATCAGTATTCCATGGTGGTTAGGTTTTGTTCTGCTATCATATATCACGGCGAGGCGCTGTGGTGTAGTGGTTAAGGCGTTGGACTTTGAGTCCAAAGGACCAGGGTTCAAGTCCTCGCGCCGGCACTATGAAACCATGGCGTTACAGGCCCTTCAGCAAGGCTGTTAAACACACAAGTGTCGCTGGCTGCTAACCCCGTGCCAGATAATTATTGATTAGGTTGGCGTCAGGAAGGGCATCAGGCCGTAAAAACCCAGCTCCTGCAGTCCTCACAAGGGCGCATACGTCTAAACCTGTGTGAGACATGGACAATTGGACATTAACAGAATAGACGAAAAGAGGCGGTTAGTTATATAGCTTATGCAATATGCATCATTGTGATATAACATTATTGTATATCATATCAACACAGATTATGTTAGGTTCGTTCTTGAGATTCGTAAAAGATTTATATTAAATATGACTTTGTTACAGCGCAGAAAAGTCAATTATGTCTACATGAATGTATGAACGTGTATTTAATTTAAACCAGGCGACTTTGAGCGTTATAAAATAAACCTGGGTCTCATAACTGTCACTGCTCAGTCATGTATGGCCTCGTTTAGATAAGATCGTGTTATAATTAGCTGTCTTACAGCCATTGAAGGTATTGACCAGTGGCTGCATTCCCTGCTTACACAGGGGTGGGCCATTTGCAGCCATGGACTTGGCCATAGGCAGCCATGGAACCTCCACTTCAACCTATTCGTCGCATCCTGCATCCTCACGTTTCAATCCATTTCATATCCTTCTCTGTCGAGCTAAGGTTCTCGTTCAACGATGCATTTTTGCATGCATGAAAAGTTCATAACTGAACTACAAGCGCTTAAGTGACGTCACAGTTACCTTGACTGCTGCGCCGCGCGTCGGCTCGTAGTTGTAGGCTACAATCATTTACATTGTGACGTTAGCTCGCTGTTTGTAATTTAATTACATATTTTTCTTGCATCCAAATCTGCATGCAAGAAATGCATTGTGGAACGAGACCCTTAAACTCTCAGAATCATCTAGAACCTCTCTGCCGCAGGCATGATAGACCTAAGGACAGGGCTTGATCTGCAAGTCACCAAAATCGGAAAAAAATTATTTTGTGAGCAGTTGACGTATGTTTTCTCCATTTGACGAAGGCCCTTGGCAAATTTTTTATACATCCTTTGTTCTTAGAAGCTCAATTACTGGCTCTATGGTGATGAACACATCAATAAATTTGATATATTCCAGTGCACACGAAGGGAACAAAATAATGTGTAACAAATTGGGTGAAAAAGGTACGGCCTGGCGAAAATTAGTATGGCCTGGCGAAACAAAATGTCGTTTGGCTAATTTTTGGCTGATTTCTTTCAAGACCCGGATCAGGCCCTGCCTAAGGACGATCTGTCAGTTTGTATATTTCACTGCGCGTATGGCGCTCAGTTTGTATATTCCACTCCGCGTAGGGCGCACAGGACACTGGCGATTGTTCTGACACCGGCAGCAGTGGGAGCAGCGCGGGGAGCATCACCCCTAGAATGGACCGCCTGTGTGCGGATGGCGCGGTGATCAGATCAGAGCAGAACGCGCCGCTGCGGCTGCTTGTCATTTCTAGTCAGATGAAGAAGCTCTCTGTCATCGCTGCCGCCGTGAGGTTTAACGTCGTGCACTTGTCGTTCAACTACGAGTCGGCTACGCTCGATACTATCAGAGGTACGGACACCGAATTGTTACGGTATATGCCAAATGGATGCCGCCAAAATTTTTGCGGAATTTTTGCGGAATTTTTAGAGTATATGCCCGCTGGATTTTGCCAAATATCACAGAATGTTTTGATAATAGACCCTAAGGATTCCACCAATATTTTGGCAGAAATTTTGACAGAATTTTGGCGGAATTTTAAAGTCAAATAGTCAATCGCACCACTCGCGCCATTCACCCCTTTGGCACCAGTCGCGCAGAAATTAAGTCAAAATGAAATTCACCCAGTAAATAAGTCAAAATAAATCACTCGCGCCAATTGTGCCATTGGTGCCAGTTGCGCAGAAAATAAGTCAAAATTTGCCCAGTATATGCTTTAAGATTTTTATCAATATTTCTGAAGAAATTTAGGCGGAATTTTTAGAGTATATACGCTGAGGAGTCCACCGAAATTTTGGCAGAAATTTCAGCGGAGTTACGGCACAATTCTTGAAGCATATACCCTAAGGAGTCAGCTGAAATTTCAGCGGAATTTTTGCAGAATTTTTAGAGTATATGCCAGATGGATACCACTGAAATTCAGCCGAATTTGGGTGGAATTTTTCGAGTTTATGCCCACTGGATTCCGCCAAAATTTTGACCGAATTTGGCCTAAATTTTTAGAGTATTGCATAATTATGTACAAAACTGTGAATTGTTAGTGTGAGAAATATATCCAATTTTTATTTAATGTGAGAAATATTTCTAGAAACTTGATGAAGTTACAGTGCTGTAGTTGTTGAGGTAATAGATAGATTTATACCGTATACTGCATACGGTACGGTAGTGTTAATTCTTATAATTGAACCTTGATCACATTTTCGTAGATAAGTATATATAGAGAAAACGGAAATGATGATGAATGATGCATGTCATTGCATCTAGAATTTAATTGTGCGATGCCTTGGAGTCCATTTGTTAAAATATTTATTTCAGCTGATGTTGCTAAGTTATTGGGCACCAAACTTGTTGAAAGCATCGCCCTTGTTCTTCATAGCTCGGCTTCAGTTATTCATGTGACAGGAAAGGAGGTAAGAATTACACAGATATGTACATTTAAATGTACATTTTAGCCTACTGTACTCCAGAAGATATATACAATTTCGTCAGTAGTGGCAATTTAGTTTAAATTTGAATCAAATTTGTTTAGGATTTAATTATTGTAAATACATGTAGATCATTAGAATTATTGTAACTTAAAAACATTGACTGTCTGGCAATACCGGCTTGCGATGCAATTGCAACGGCCACTTTTTGAATGAATGGATATGAATGAGCTGATCAAAGTGAATTTCACTTTGCGCTCAATTCAAATCACAATTACACTTTGCTCCCAATTCAGATCACAGTTGACAAGATTGAATTTGCTGAATATTGTGAAGCCTTTGACTTATGCCGCGCCTGGGCCTTTGGGGTAGATAGCGATGTCAATATCTGAGCAGATGCAGATTCATAATATGTTCTAATATTCTTAATGAGTTATAACTACAGTCGTCGATTTAGGACGATTGAGTTGTATATTATTGATATAATGATACTTTGAAGTTTCTGTTTCTGCCAGTAGCCATTCATCAGAAAAACTGATTTATCATTGATTAAGGTTTCTGTTAGATACTCTACAGCGAGGCTCTGTGATTTAGCACTGATTAAGGAGTCGGACTGGGAATCCAGAGATCTGGGCTCAAATCTCGGCGCTGGCAACTATGAAACCATGCGTTACAGGCCCTTCACCAATATAAACGTCTAACACGGACATGGTGTTGCAGCCTGCCTGTAGCGCATCAGAATTGATATCAAAAACGAGCATTGATATTATTATAGAGGTTTCTGTTAGATCATGCAATATTGCATAATTTGCATTGTATCTTGGTTAAAGGTTTCTGTTAGAGGCGGAATATCATGCAAAATTCAAATATCCTATGAAATGTTTCATGAAAACGTGAAGGGAGGCAATCATATAAAGGAACGTGGCATGAGTAGAGAGATGGCGAAGAATTGAAAGTTATGGGGGAGTCTCATTGTGGGATATGTCCAATCTGTGCTAGCATGGAAGAGTGAACGTAAAACGTAAATGATGATGATGCTGATGACGATGAAATGTATATGATGTTGTATCATTGTTAAATTGTTAGTTGTTATTTGTTCAATTGTTAATTGTTAGACCTTTCAGATCTAGTTATCGGTCTGTTAATGCTGTCAGTGTTTGAGCGAGACGATCACGGACAGCGATGCAGTGGCTTCCTTCCTTAAGTCGCTTGTCGGTGCGCACATGCTGGAGAGAGGTCAGGGCCCAGGGGCTCGTCTCGACATACTCGCCTGTAACGCTATGCAGACCGCTGAAGGCATCGCTAAGCTTCTGCACAATATCGTCCGCGTAAGTGTGATATCATTTATCGTTGCATTAATTTGAACTACAATTATTTTTGCAATATCATCCGCATAAGTGTTATCAGTTTGTGTTGTGTTAATTAGAACTGTAACTATTTGTACTATATCGTGCGCGTAATGCCGTAAACGTTATCAGTTATTGTTGCGTTAATTGAAACTGCAATTATTTTTACAAAATTACTCGCGTAAGCGTTAGCCTATCAGTTATTGCTGAACACCCGTGGCATATGTGTTCATATGTATGTTTTAAAGCTAGGCTTTGCATTGATCGAAACTGCAATTATTATACTATATCATCGGCATGGGCATTATTGGTTATTGCTGAGCATCCTTGGAATGTGTTTGTGTGCTTTTTCAAGCTAAGGCTGTATTTGGCATAAAGGCTTGCGTGATTTGCATTGATTGAAACTACCATTTTTTGTTGGGATATACTTTGGAGTGTTAGTTGTAAACTCTCAAGAAACGTTCTGAAGGTTATTGAATCGTTGAAAGCAGAATTTATGCGGGCGTTGGGTTTTACCAACGAAAAAGCAACGAAGCATTTATGTACCCTACTTGTTTGTGCTACTGTGATTTGTTTTCAATGCTTTTTGAATTAATATTTAATGATTTGATTAATTTCAATGCAATTAATATGTAGTAATATTGCTGTGCCAGGTTCATGTTACTATTTCAAAGGACATAATGGGAAACGAAATGAAATCCAGTCAGTCTCAGACCGATGATTCAAAGATGTAAGTTATGCCATGAAGTGTTTTGTGAAACAGACTTTCAAGAGAGCAATTTAAGTAGTGACTTGGAACACTACTTACTTTGGACGCTGGAAAAATGAACAGGGTTATTGATAGTATTACTATTAAGGGGTATAGGTTTCAATCTTAAGATCTTCCTCAATCTAATAAGTTTTGAATCCTATTTGATGTAAAAGACGGAGAGCTGGCAGGAGCTGAAAAGGAGCTGGCCAAGAGCTAGCCGAGAGTTAAGACATCATAAAATTTATAGGCTACTTTAAATACAACGTCTACTAAGCATCTCAAAATAAATCGCTGTACAATTTGAAGAAACACTGCAATTTTTTCCTTGAAATACGACAGTTTTAGAATTTGTGGATTTCAGTACGTCATTCATACATTACTGGTAGCAGTTTCAGAGGTAACAGTTTCAATAATTCTACCTTCCTCGACGTTGCCAATGAGTTTCAAATATTAATTTAATAAATAGTACTGGAGCCTGTTTCTCAGAGTTTTCGTAACTTTAAGCCTAAGCTTAATCCTAAAAAAGATTTGAAAAAAATTAAATCCAAGCGCCGACCACCGTGACGTCATCATTCAGTTTATTGGAGTGGCGCTGTGGCTGTAGGGAGTTTAAAATGACTAAGACTAAAATTGGATTTTCTTAAGAACTTCTTAAGACTAAAATTTGCCTAAGAAGTTTTGAGTAACAGGCCCCTGATATTTATGCAATATTTATGCAATATTTATGCAATATTTATGCAATATTTATGCAATATTTATACAATATTTATGCATATGTGCATTGCGCATATATTAAAGTCAAAAGTTAATTAAGTTGCAATTTGCATAGCTTTTTAGTATCATATAAATGTGTTTCTTAGGTATGTGGGTAACCTATACTTCAGACCTGGAAAGCTGCGAACTTGGAGCGGTCGCAGCCAGTCAATGTCTGGTTTTGAAAAGATTCGCACCGTTGGAAAAGGTATTTTGTATGAGTTCAGGCAGTTGCTCTAGAGAGCTTAACTTACTGGTTTTTGTTTCTAGTGTTATTTTGTTATAATTATCGTGGAGAACTATATGGAACACTATATGTATCGCGCGACGAAACATCCAATTCCTCTTTACTTTGAGAGCTATATCTTGATAGTTAAAGATTTAGTGACTTTCGAGATATTAAAGCCATAAAAGCCGTTCAGAGAGGCAATGCGGCTGCGGTGGTAGGGACGCTCGCCGACGGGCGATGGAGTGGGGAGAGGGAGGGGCAGATATAGGGTCGCACTGGACTGTATCTTAACGCATTTCTACGTCTGACAATGGATTCTTCTGTATTTTAGTGTATTTTAATGTATTTTACTGTATCTTAATGTATTTTCATGTATTTTATTAGTATTTGTATAAATGGTAAATTTAAAGCCATATCTAGTCATTGTGAGTTTATGAGCCTTGGATAACCATGTTGCTCGGTAATTTTTAGCCATCTCAGTCAGGTCTTTTAGCCCTATATATGTGATTTTTAATGACTGACTACTTGGTGTTATTACACAATTAGATTGAATCAGAATTAAAATTCAGGACTTTTTTTCTGATGTTGTTTGCATATGATTTCGACTTTGTCTGTGCTTTTGTTGTTGAAATAGATTACAAAGACTATGCTTGTTTATGCTTGTTTGGACTTGTGCTTGTTTTTGATTGGTCGCAGGCGCGTATGGTACGGCGGTGTTGTACAGAAAGAAGGATGATGATTCGTTGGTTATTCTCAAGGAAATCAACCTGCACGACTTGAATGTGTCCGAGCGACAGATGGCCCAGAATGAGGTGATGACGTCATTTAACCCCTAGTTGGATATTTTAGTTAAAAGGCATTTTGCGGCTTTGCGACTTTGTGGCTTTGAGGCTTTGCGGCTTTGCCACTTTGCGACTTTGCAACCCCTGGTCGGATATTTTAGTTTAAATATATTGGCAAGATGGTGCTATTTTGAAGCCTTTTTCGTCACTTTCTTCACTATAGTGCAGCAAAGCCAATGAGGTATTAATGGACATTAATGACTATTGCAAGGCAGTTTGTGTAAGAAATCGGTCTAACAAAAACTGCACTGCTCTAATTTAGGCATTGTGCTAGAAACGATGATTATTTCGTAATGCATTTACAATGCCGCCAGCAGTTGGATAGTTGCAGCCAGTCAACAACAATGAACGCGTTTACATTAAAATAGTTTATCAAGTTTTAAAAACGTTCTGGGAGTTTGTTTTCGTCAATGTCATTTCGCAACGCTATGAAATATATAATTTATAGGCAATTTATCAAATGCAATTTCAAATTTTATGCAGTTTAAATTTAATTTTAAATAAATTTAATGCAACAATTTGAAGAAATGTAAGTGTTTTAAATTTAGCTTGGTGACTGATGTATAGGTTCGGGTCCTGGCGATGCTTGATCATCCGAACGTCATCGGTTACTACGACAGTTTTGAGGAGGACGGATTGCTGATGATCGAAATGGAATACGCAGACGGAGGGTCTGAGTAACGTTACTATTGATGCGTAGCTTGTATTGATGTGTAGCTTCATTTGCTAAGTAGTACTTTGTTGCATCATAAAGTACTACTTATCAAATAAAGCTTCGTTTGATAATTAGTACTTTATGATGCAACAAAGTACTATTTCATTTGAACAACAAAGTGCTGCTTCATTTGATAAGTAGTACATTATTCTGCAATAATTATTCTTAATTTTAAAAGTAGTACATACGTGCGCAACAAAGTACTACGTGTCAAATGAAGTGTTACTAAACAGTGCTACATGTCTAAATAAAATACGACATAGATTTTTTATTTGTTCATGTAGTGTTTTGTCATAGTACTTAATTTGGCAAGTACTTACTAAGTACTTTATTTCTGTAGCTGATTAGTGTACTTGTAGCTGTGCTGCATTTGCTGTTTTGTTCAGGACCTTGGCTCAGTATTTGGCCATGCAGGAAAAGCCATTGGAGGAGAAGGAAGTGCTGGATATATTCATGCAAATTGTTCTGGCAATTAAGTGCATTCATATGCACAACATCCTGCACAGGTCAGTTAACCCCTAGTTGGATATTTTAGTTAAAATGCCCTTTGCGACTGTGACTTTGCGACTTTGAGACTTTGGGACTTTGGAACTTTGAAACTTTGGAACTTTTGGCCTTTGAGACTTTGCGACGCCTGGTCGGATATTTTATTTTAAATGCATTAGCAAGATTGCACTATTTGAAGCCTTTTTGATCATATTCTTCACTATAATGCAGCAAAACCAATAAGGTATTAACTACCAAAAAACCTACTTTAAACTTAAATATTTTGTGCCCTTTTTTCATTTTCTAACAGATTTTCTAACAGATTTTCTACAGAATTGTACGACAACAAGAATGCAAAAGATTTTCTACTTTGATATATGAATTCTTTGGATCCTTGTAACTGAATTTTAAATGTAACATGTTTGATCTTGTAGTTTGCTTTGTCACATTTTAAAGATGATTTCTAAACGCCTATTTTAAATCAACATTATGTATTTTATTGTAGAGATCTGAAAACGGCAAACATATTCCTGACTAGGGAAGGGGCTGTCAAAGGTAAAATGTAACTTTTTGGTTTTATTGATGAAAACAGGTTTTGTATTTCAGGACGTCATATTCCAGTTTGAGAACATGTGCAGTTTGCAGTGACTTTATTTGATTATTTTATAGACTTATATCAATTTCCTATTCGGAAGTTCTTCATGGGATCAGTGACTTCATTACCCTTAAAAACACTGCAGTAAATGGATCTTCTAATTTGATTACTTCTTAAATTATAGAAACATGGTCTTTATTTTTAAAATCTGTTAAAATTTCCATTGAGAACTATAATACGGTAATCAACAATCTGATTTTAATCATTAATTTTTAATGCCGAATGCATTGAACAAGCCGGCCTATGTGACGGCTCTGAGCCATTGGTATGCAAGATTTTTTAATGTAAGCAAATTATGTATTCCAGTTTTTAAATGGATTTTTATGTCCTGCCTATAAATATCTTTTTGTGATTTTTGCTTAATATTAGTTAATTTTTTATATTTAATCAATGTTACATTGTGTGTGTAGTGGGTGACTTTGGTATCTCAAAGCTCATGTCGTCGGTCACTCGTGGAGCCAACACTGTGCTTGGAACTCCTTACTATATCAGCCCTGAAATGGTGCGATTTTATATTTTGTTGAATTTACATGCAACAGCATTGAAATTTAAATTTGCATAAAATTTCAACAGCGTACCGTCTAAGTACTGCAAGGCACAATAACTCCTGTGACGTATGTTTATTGTTCACGCTTTAAATAATGCTATTTCAGGAGTTTATTGTGAAGAACAAGGCTACAAGGCACAATAATTTTGCAATGCGTATTTACATGTGTATAATTACTTTTTCAACATCCTTAATTTGTGTTAAAGACATTTCAATTGACTTTACATTACATTTTCTATTGTATCACATTTAATGTGATACAATAGTTTGTTCTCTCACGAGTGTAAAAAACACAAATAGTATGATGTTTATTTAATATTCATGGATGATTTTTGTTGGGTGAGTCAAATAAATTTTGAATGTACCTAAAAAATAAGCTTGTAAAGATTAGAATAAAATATTTTAACAGTGATGTTAAATTGATTCAACATATAATTTATTTCTAAATAGTTTGGTTCAATGATACGATAAGTTAAAAAGAAATTATTCTGAGACGAATGTTTTCAATATGCAGTGTGAAGGCAAGTCGTACAATGAGAAGTCTGATGTCTGGGCGCTGGGCTGCATTCTGTATGAAATCACTTGTCGGCAGAAAACATTTGATGGATCTAATCTGCCCCTTCTTGTCAACAAGATCATGAAGGTGTGTGTTCATTATTAAATTTGCTAAAAGTGTTGTTAAATACTTTGATTGCAAACGTATGCACCATACGTTCTGTGTAGTATCATATTGAAAATGAAAATAGCTGGAAAGCTGGATTTTATCTGATGTAGTCTAACATAGGCTTACAGTTATGTCAGTATTTGTTTTGTGTGTAGGGTCAGTGTGGTGTGACTTGTAGGGTCAGTTTGTGTGATGTGACTACACCACAGCGAGTCGCTGTGGGGTAGTGGTTAGGACGTCGGACTTTGAGGCCAGAGAACCAGGGTTCAAGTCCCCGCGCCGGCAGCTATGAAACCATGCGTTACAGGCCCTTCAGCAAGGCTGTTAAGCACACAAGTGATGTTAGCTGCTAACCCCTTGCCGGATAACTATTTATTTGGTTGGCGTCAGGAAGGGCATTCGGCCGTAAAAACCCTGCTCCAGCAGTCCTAATCAGGGCGGATGTAAACCTGTGTGAAAACATGGACATTAACAGATTGCACGATAAAAAGGAGGTTAGTTTTTATAGTTAGGTCAGTTTGTGTGCTGTAGGCTCAGTGTGGTTTGACTTGTAGGGTCAGTTTGCCCCGGTGAAGGGCAACTACAGCCAGGAGCTGAAGACGCTCATAGTCGACCTGCTGCAGAAGAACGCCGAGGACCGACCCTCCACTGACGAACTCTGCTCCGCACGACTGCCCGAGGTGATGCAATAATCACCCTATCATATTGTACTTGTTTTGTGTGTTTATTTGTTCGCTTTTTTATTAGGCAAAACATTGTTGTTGTATCAAAAAATTTAAATACCTATCAAGATATGGGATAGGGGACTTGTTTTTGCTGTACGATGTTTATTCAGTCATATTACTAGCATTCTTTGTCAGATTTGACCTGTTTTTTTCATATCACGGGTACGATATGAAAAGTCAATTTTGCCGTGATGAATTGTTCTCTGGCATTATCATATTGTGTTTGCCCAAATATCTTGTGTCTAGGCCAAAGATATGGGCTTTGAAGTAATCTTTTGTTTCGTGTCTTACTGTGATTTTTCAAGTCAATGTACAAAAAAGTCAGTTTATTTTAACATTGGATGACGCAATCTATCGGCATGACGGTCTTGTATGTTTTCTCAATCCTTGCTTTTTTCTTAGGATATTGTTGTATAGTATAGGATCACTACACCACAGGGAGGCGCTGTGGTGTAGTGGTTAAGGCGTCGGGCTTTGAGTCGAGAGGACCAGGGTTCAAGTCGTCGCGCGGACAACTATGAAGCCATGCGTTGCAGGCCCTTCAGCAAGGGCGGTTAAACACACAAGTGTCGCTGGCTGCTAATTATCTCACACGGGAGTGTGAGATAATTATTTATTTGGTTGGCGTCAGGAAGCAAGGGCATCCGGCCATAAAAACCCAGCTCCAGCAGTCCTGATCAGGGCGAAAACGTGTAAACCTGAGTGAAAGCGTGGACATTAACAGATTGCACGATAAAAAGGAGGTTATTTAGTTATAGTTGTTTCTTTGAATTGTACGCACGCCACTGCAGTGCAGAGTTTAAAGTTAGGTTCAGTTCGTTATGGTTTCATCTCTTTGTATGTATGTATGTATGCATACCGCACTTGTAACGCATCATAACATGTCATGTAAGTAGATGGAAAAAACTTAATTTGCTTGAATTGTAATTGTGGGAGAAGTGCAGCAGACTACACAGTGGCATTGTAATAATGCTTTTATGTCTAATGTGCTGTTGTAGCTAATGCGAAAGTTTGAGGAGCCGAGCTCTGAGAATGAACTCAATCCTAAAGTGCAGCCTCCGACCTCCAGACGTGTTAGGTGGGATATATCTACGTCAGCGATATATTTAGAATACATGCATAGAATCTATAGAGAGATTAGGCTTATATACATGATCATTTGAGTCTGGTAGAAAATGATTCATTAACTGAAAGTCTAAACAAAATTTTTTAATTTGTGGCTTTTGTGTGTAGATTTAGAAGATTTCAGAGTTGTTTTAAAATAACGAGACTTATAGTCCAATGGGCTTATGTAAGTGTGTGTTCAATATGTTTATTATAATATTTAGTTGTTTTCGTTATCTTAACAATTGTGTCTTATTCAATTCATAGTGGTTCAAAAGCTGGATTTATGAAAAGGTGACTATTACTTTGATGGCAGAGCTTGGTTTAGGTTTGGTTGAATGTCAAGTTATATATATGTGCTATTTTGCTCATATTTGTGATCTGATTTTTTTGCATTCTTTCTTTCTTTTTGAATTCTCTTTTCACTTTATGCTTGGCATTGCGTAAGTTTGTTAGCTAGTTTAATTGTCATTGTGACACTGTATGAAATAGTTATATATTTTCCTGTCGTTTTTATAGTAGCTTTAGCGGTTCAAAACATTCTCATATTTAGAGTGATCTTCGTTTTGGATGGGCACCTGCGATGAAAGCTCGCTAAATTGACATCTTTGAAGTGCATAGTATTGTTATTAATCTGTGTCTGTAATCTTAATCTTAATCTGTATCAATCGAGATAAATATCTCGATTGATGTTACTTGTATACTAACTGAAGCAGCTGTTTTGAGGTTGGAATATACTTAATTTTGATGTCTATCAGAGATGATGCAGAGCATCTGCTCAGTGCAGTTATAGGGTGTTAAATAATAAAATAATTCTAAGTATATTGTTGTGATGGGACGAGGTTAACCGTACTATCAATTTGTAGTCTTTGTGAAAATAACAGCCAAAATATTGGTTGTAAGGTAGTGTCAGGATATATCTCATATTCAGATCTTTGCCCGTAGTAGGCTCATTTATCAAGTCATTATGACTATGTTATATGGGTTAACTATGGCTGTAAATAATTGCACTATATAAAATGCCGATTCTATGACATGAGTGGTATGATTGAGACGTGTGAAGTTATGTATTAGTAGCTCAGTAGAATGAGCTCATAATGTAGAATTAGAAGAAGTTAGAAATGGATTTTCAATTGAGTTCATTTGGTTTTAGTATTCAGTTTGGCTGTTGCTTGGTGCAGATCGGTTCTCTACAGTTTTCATCTCCCCACTCTGCTGCTGGGTGACCCTGTTGATCTCCCAAGCAAGATCAAAATCAGAGATGTATTTGGAATTTTATCGATGCACTTTGTATATTGTTGTATTCTCTTTTTATATTGTTGTTTTTTATATTGTTGTTGTTACTTATATGGTGATGATTCTTGTTTAGGCCTAGTTGTTAAAAGATCCTGGATCTTGGCCTAAAACAAATAGACGTTAAAACTATATTCAAAACATACTGTTCTTGTAGTTATGCTACTAGTATCCAGACGTTGCTTGGTCTGCGTTTTCTTTATTCGCCACTCTTACACCAAAACCGATTTTTAGCGCCCCTTAAAAATAGGCTAGAATCTATTTGCCTACATCGCACAAATCTTGAAAAATTGACCGCTTATCTCCTTGATATCGCTTGGTAAATTTGGGTTGCTGCGGGCTGAGCCCTGTATACATCTAGGTAATTATGACATTTTTTATCACTTATTTGTTAATTTATTGTCAATCTAGTATTCCACAAAAAGCGCACTTAGAACAACGCATAAATATTTGAAGACTGTATCTACAATTTGGGTGAAGCTCAAATATTGAAATGAGTTTGAAAAATGATGAAATAATTGATGAAATTAACTGATGAAATAATTTTGTATTTCTTTTTGCGTATATTTCTTTTTGATCACGCATGGCTGTGTGTTTATTTTAGAATTGAGTTGATTGAATTCCTTTGCATGTGTATCTTTGATTGCTGTAAAGGTAGAGTTAGATTGGGTCATCAGAAGCGGGATCAGGTCGTCTACCGGTAGAACGCCTGATGATGCGTCGTCAGCGACGACCAGCATCGCTGACGACGCGTGCGAGTTACATTTGATCATTAGGCAGGATTCAGGCCGTCTTCCTAGTAACAACCATACGCATTGTATAACCATAGCTTGCGTGAAGACGTGTCTTCAGCGATGACCATTCATCGCCGATGATGCAAAGCAATACATCGGGTCGTCAAGGTGGATTCGCTAAAGAATTCTACTGGCAGACGGCCTGATCTCGCTTCTGATGACCTAATGTAACTCGAGCGTAAGGAGTATTTAATTGTTACAGATCGCTGTGGGACGGGATCACTTTGTCGCCGTGTCGGTTGAACGCATGGTCTACACGTGGGGCAATGGAAGCAGGGGTCAGTTAGGCAACGGCACGCAGGAGAGCCGGAGCAAGCCGGAGGTTGTCGATGCTCTCAAGGGAAAGTCGGTGGTCAGGTAGCAGCCTTTCTATCATCACATGTATGAACTTACAGTCTTTTAAAATCTATTCTGTTAATATCTCATTGATTTTGCTGCAATATAGTGAAGAAAAATGATGCAAAAGACTTCAAAATAGCGCCATGCCAGACAGACTCGTCGAGGCTTGCTGCGTGTCGAGGAGGAGACTGGAGTGGATGCTTTGCTAGAAGCAAAGTCGCAAAGTCGCAGTCTCAAAGTCGCAAAGTGCATTTTGACATATATATCTGACTAGGGGTTAACGTCTATGTTTTCATATGGGTTTTGATTTTTTTGGTGAGTACTGCTGCAGCTGATTTTTTATGACCGGATGCCCTTCGTGACGCCAACCAAATAGATAATGATCCGCACGAGGTTAGTAGCTACCGACACTTGTGTGTTTAACAGCCTTGCTGAAAGGCCTCTGGCGTCATGGTTTAATAGTTACTGGCTCCGGGACTTGCACCTAGGGGCCTCATTCACATACATTTAGTAAGAATGTCAAAAATTTAACTCAACTTAAATTTAAAACAAATAAAATCCATTCTCAAACCGGCGTGACGTCATCATTTGATTCGTGCATAACTGCGGAGTTTCGAATAAAAAGATAGATTTTCCTAAGATTCTCTTAAGATAATCTTAGGACTAAGATTATAATAAGATCGCTTTCTGAATCAGGCCCCAAGTCTCTCGGACTCGCGTCGGATGCGTTTACCGCTACACCACAGCGCCTCGCCTTTCTATCGTATCTGAAATGTAGTTTTGAAGTTGTCGTTTGTTGCCGCACAGAACCACTCCTCCTTCTTTTGTCGCCTTTTACGACTCAACGGGGAGCAGGCTGGGGAACAAAGAATTGGCTTGCAGCCCAGAGCTCCCCGTT
>JAQIWG010003304.1:0-18173 GCA_034695025.1 Chamaedrilus cognettii
GAGAGTAGTAGAATCGTACGTGTAGGATTCGAGAGTAGTAGAATCGTACGTGTAGGATTCGAGAGTAGTAGAATCGTGGGTGAAGCTCTAACATTTGCAGCGCAACCGAACGCCACAATAATATTATTATAAGGGCGAGAACGGACAATAAGGATAACGATAATGTGTGCCCATCACTTATGCGCACCGCGCAATCTACAATAGGCCTATAGGTAAAATAGTATAATGTGGCCTTGTGTTTCGAATTAAGAGTACGAATATTGAGACGGAAGATTTTTTTTTTTGATTTTTTCCAACAATGCAAATGTTAAATAGACCGAAGTAACTTTTACTCACATTTTTTGTTAAAATAGCGACGATAAATCGATATTTGACTTGATTCTGATGTCTTGTCTAGTCCTTATGCCTGTCCCTTTACCTTGAGGCCGAAATTGAACAAATGGTTCCTATACCTTTACATATGCACATGTTGAATAACAAGATTACTTATGGAATAGAAATGCATCACATGTACATAGAATTACCATAATTCTATTACTCGGCAATATCTTCATTTATTTTCTTATTGACTTGATGTAAATGAATCCACTCTGCATTCATAATGAACGCAAATAACATGTACATGTAAGCTAAGCAAATGTCCTATGTCTCCGCATTGCGTCTCTGAGTGTGTGATCTCTCGTATTAAGAGCTCGTGAGTTAGGACTTGGGATGGGGTGTGTCTGTGCATATCATCCTCTAAATTTCTTGCATTGCATTGCAAGCAAACGCATTGAGCAGTATTTAGCGCAGATTTTTTTACCTTTTGGAGTAAAACTTTTGACAGAAAGATGTATATTTTCCCCTTGAATTAAATGTAAATGGCATTGACATGTAGCCTACGCATGGAGAATTTGAGAGAGTGCTCAAAACTCTAAAAGAGAGAAATTCTAAAATCTAATTTTCTTCTCAGAGTGGTTTCGACCCTCCTTATTGACAAAGGTTCTCTATATTTTGCAGCTATAAGTTTTCTCTTTATTAATTGCTATATTCGACAAACTTTATTATATAGGCGTAGCTTGCCCTGCACCACTGGGGTTCGGAGTGTCTGTCCGCAAAAAGGAGATTGTTGTCAAAGCAGTCACAGTGGTGCTTATTCGAGGGGACGGTTGCAACACGGTGCGCAGGACTGCAGTGGTGCTGATTTGATGCGCGCAAACAGCGCATTATCGTCACTCGGCCAAACCTCACGCTGCTTCAAAGCCTTGGCGCTACAGTCAAGTACTCGGACAAGTCTCCTTATTAGATCGTCACGTCTTAACGGCGACGTGTTCAATGCGCGAGTGTGTCACGTGACTCTGCGTCAGTGACGTATGTACGAGGAGGGCTTATGGGGGGCCATGGCTATCTCTACACTGTTGAAAGTTTTTGGCTCTTAAAATAGTCCAAAAGCAAGAAATGACCCCACACACTTTGAGGAAAGCTCTGGGGGATACTGAGAAAGGAATGAAACAGACTCGGATATGGGGAGACCAAAAAGGGAATGAACAGACTCGGATATGGAAGATGCATCGTTAAAACGTCCACAAATATCCTGTACAAGAAATGCCTCTCCCCCTGATTTAAAGAAATGATGTGCACCCTTGTTCAAGGTGTCATGATGTCATGACGACCTAAGAGCGTCACGTATCCGAAAGCGTCGAGGTAACAGGGACTGCAATGGTGCACTGAAGTTATATACAGCAAGAAGCACTGCCTGCTGCAAGAACAAAACATTTGATCGTATTAAATATCAGGGCCACATTATAGACTTGAGTGTTTGTAGAGTATTGAAGAAGAATGTTGAGTCAATAATAATTTTCAAGCAAAATGACACGTTGGGCAAACGCCAAGCGGACCTAATGTCTGTGTCTATGTTTATGTGTTCCGTGTAGGATCCAATCGCATGATGATCAGCCATTATGCAGCCTGACAGAATGACTAATAAAAGCCCAAATTTGTTGTCGTCTATTCTCTTATTTTATTTGAAAGATTGAGCGTTTTAAGACTATACTTATACTCATGACTAGTCTGATTATGATTGAGAGATATACACAGTTGCTACAACAAATCGTTTAAAACTTCAACATAGAAACTTCAACATTAAATACTTCAACGTTCAACGTTCTTGCCATGGCAGATTTTTCAATGCAGCGATCGATGACGCGGACGTTTTGTGCGCGGCTTAAGCAAAAATCCGCGTCGGACACGGGACAGATGAATGAGGACGGACAAAAGCCGAGGGCTCTTCGCGTTATTCCACTGTCATGACAATCTGCCGAAATGTTGACGCAGCGCCATGGCGTGGAACGGACAAGTTGAGACTTTCGATTCGCCCTAATCCCGCTGCCAGATACCGCGATACCGCCGCGCGAAACAAAATCCGCGATACAGTTTGATAGGCGCTATTTTGCGCTGTGTTGGCTTATGAGCCTGTGTTCTATGTGTCCACGCTCATGTATTTTATCTAAATGCTGCAATAAATCGCGAACCGTCTTCAAATCATGGATTTGATGATGGAATGATAATATTAGTAAGGGTTAGGTTGAAAAATAGATCCAAAACTCCCTCTATTCCATCTCTCTAAAATTGAACTAGAAATCAGCGCTGTTTCCAGCCTGTTTTGGCGCTATACTCGTAGTATAGAGTTACATTACTTGTTCTACGTTGGATCCTCAGTCATGTTCGCGATATCCAACGTTAAACACGCTACAATAACATACGATTTTTGTCGTCGTGTTCCGAACATCGATGTTTCCACAAAGCGTCTTCCCGAAAAATATCGCTCTGTTCAATCAAAGCGGGAAGCCCGTGCACCCGGACCGTGTTCCGGGAACACTCGTGTTCGTAACATGCCTGAGAGTCCGAAGATGAACGCGTGATGTAACTCTATCGCTAGGTTTTAGATCAGCTCCTTAGATCATTAACGCAGAGCCTTGTTATACAGGCTAACCTGATAATGAGTTGTTAATGAGAATATAGGGTCAGCTGCTGTTCAGTGGTTTCAGTGCGGCTGGGCCAGGAGCGCTGTCGCTCGAGTGACGTGTGTCGGGAGGGCATGCACTGCGATGGGGGCTTGTGTCGCTGCAAGGAGGGCACGATGACGTCAGACCGCCTGTACTGCCTCCAGCGGCGGGACAGGCTGCTGGGTCAGACCTGCCACGCCGCCACTGACACGTGCCTTCAGATAGACGGTCAGTGTACCGCGCACTTGCTTCAAGTCCTCGAATATACAGGTTCTCAAACATAGTTTAAGGGCAGGTTAGTGTTTATGGAAATTAATCTCCAATGAAAACAATAACCAATTTGTGACGCGATATGTAAATACACACCTAACCATAATCTTTATACATATGAATTGTAATCATAACCCAAAGCAATAATTTTTCACTTGTTTTCTATGTCTATTCTGATGCGTGTCCCACGGTCCGTATTTTAACATAGGTTTTACGCCTGAAGGGAATGCTGGAGCTGAGTCCTAAGGACAGAATCTGATGCTCTTCCTGATGCCAACGAGAATTGGCGAATTAATTTTGCTGGCGCCATAATTAGCAGCTGGCACTACTTGGCATGTTGAACAGCCTAGCTAAACATCAGCCTGATGCAACACGTTGGTTTCGCAGTTAGCACTAAGGAACGACGTTGTTAAGCCTAGAAACCAGCACGTCTCATCCTAATCATGCGCAGCACTGCAAGTGTGATGCGAGCCTATTGCCTTATTTTCAGACTTCAGTCATCCATTGTCTGTTAGTTCCTACAGGAGTGACCAGTGTTCTCACTAGATCACTTTGTATTAAAAATAGCGTCTGAACATTTAGGCCTACACTAAGAACTGGTGCATTTTGTTGTGGCAGGGACAGGATACACTCACAACAACGTTATCTGCTCTAGCGAGGGACGGTGCATGTGCTTGGACGGGGTGAAGACTGACCGACATACATGCAGACCTTGTAAGAGTTTGAAATTGAGCTAAAAAATACTTGATTTTTTATTAATATTATTATTCTTTTTCTTTAAAAAATGCTTTGACTACTGCCCAAAAAACTATCAAAGAATTTAAGAGACTGGTTTTACAATCCAAAATTTACCAATTTTATGAAATCCATTAAAAATTGCATCATTCTTAGATAATTCTTTTATTCTTGAATACTTCTGAATTTTTGGCTCTGATAACCTATGATAACAAACTTTCAAAGGAGGCACAAATGAATTTTGAATGGTCCTATACCCTTACGGGTTTTTTAGTGCGTTGATGAAGAAAACCTTGCACGACTTGTGAAAGATTGTGAAAGATGGTTTACAACTGTACTACTGTTTTACTAAGTCAAATTTTAGAAATTAGCGGGGAGAAAATTTAGAACAACGGTCAAAACTTTGTTAGGTGATGATTCTTTGGATGGTTAATGTGCGGAGAACTGGAGATAGATCATTTCAAACCTAAGTCCCCCCTTCCTGAAGATATAAACATCAAGCGCATATTCAGTGGATCAAAGACTTGGTCAGTGAAGCAATGAAGCCCCTAATTAGTGGATGAATCATTTGTCAGTAAATGAAACCCTGATGCCGTGTTTGTACAGGGAGATTGCACGAGCGCGGGTGCTCCAAGCTTTACCACTGTACGGGCGGCGCCGTGTGTGTCGACCAGCGCTGCGTCTGTCCTGTCGGCTACACGGGCGCGGCAGGGGGCACCAAGTGTGTCCTGCGCACCGGTCAGAGACATTCCTTCATCAGTCTGGGCTCTTCTTGTTAATGATATGTCTTCATGACTATGGGAACCTTATTGTCAGTGATATGCCACACCACACAACTAAGCTGGTGATGGACTCACACGTACCATCCTCGCTTCAATTCAATCTGTGAACAGCCAGTTCGGATCAAGACTCAAAACTAAATTATTGCAATTCAATTGATCCACACAACACCAGGTATCAATAATCCTCGGACTGAAATCGTTCTCTCTCATAAAGTTTGACGATGAGGTTGTGTGTCACAGCGGTGCGTGACCTTCCAGTGGGCGCAGAGTGCGACGAGATCAACGACCTTCAGTACTGTGCGCAGGGCCTCGTCTGTCACCGCTGCACGGAACACGCGCCCTTCCGCTGCGTCAGATGTACGCTCTACTCCCGCCTTCTTGTACCCGCCTTATTTTGGATCAGTGTTCTAGTTTATTCTTCACTTGTAAAATAATTTTTCCTGATAGTTAATATCGACTTTAATGAATGCTGCCCCTTTTTGCGATGCGGTAGGAAAGAAAATGAACGTTAATGGAAATGATGATGAATGCTAGGCCCGTGACAAAGATTAGGCCTGTTGCTCACACTGTCTCTCAAGTCTATAGTGAAGAACAAAGTGTGAAACAATACAGATATCATTTCCAAATTCTTTCTTATGTCTACAGCTTACCCTGTAGAACAGCAATCTTTAGATTGCTGTTCTACAGGGTAAGCTGATAGTTTTATTTTAAGTTGTGATGAGCAGTGCACATTGGTAGTCTAGATGAATTTAAATGATTTTTGTTTCAGTTTCTATATTCATTGTTCTTTGTTTAATTCCTTGTTCCTGGTTCTTTGTTATGTTTGTTTTCGTTCCTTGTTCTTATTTCACTTTTTCTGTTCTTGATTCAGTTTCAATGCCTCAAGAGATGGCGCGGTTGTTTGGTGCTGCTGACTCCTCTTCGGTCCGATCCAGCTCCTCGGTCCAGCTGCTCATCCTGATGCTGACGTTTGCAGCGTTAGCTGCTGTGTCACTCAGGTGACGCTGCAGTTATGAACGCTAGCGAGAGCCTACTTGTATATGCTAACCGAGCCTTGCTATCGTGAGTTTGTGTTCGTGTACAAACTGCGCTGGTTAAAGGTGACTACGCAGTGCGAGGCAGTCGAGATTGTTAACACCATATTTTACAAAGAATCAACTGCTGTGTTTGTTGCGGCGTTATGTTTATTGTGTGCAAATTATATTGTTGTGATTGTGTATTTGTGGCGAGTTTAGGGGTAATCGTTTTGTCGTGGGGCTGTGAAACTGCAGATTAACATATGGTTGCAGTTTTCATTACTGCATGCAACCACATGCTCGTAAAATTGTTAAGAGTATTTCAAAACCAATGTATAATACAGTTGAATTAGAAAATTATTCCAATTTCTCTAGTTTTAGTTTAAACCTAAACGTGAACTGTACTTAAACCTAAACGTGAACTGTACTAGAGACTAAAAACTTGTCACAATGTTGGTTAGATAATCTGGCGCGTAGAAATTTATTTATGGATTCAATACAATATCAGGTGCTGGTAATTGGACGTGGACATCAGTGATGAATAAAAATGAACCGGTTCTTTGGCATGATTCGTAGATAGAATGCATAGGAAACGCATTAATTACTAACCGTGGACTAGACGCGTCACTCATTTCATTTTGTTTTCTGTTGCTGACAAATTTTGTAGTGCTTACAAGCTCTGTAGCTTCATCACTCACAGACGAGCATGGTACCGTCCCGAATAGTGATATGTAACCCTTGCTGTGCTGTAGCATTTAATTACACAGCTCAGACTCTCAAGGCCTCTGAATCGATGATTTTATATTCACCGAGTCATTTAAGTACCTATTATACCTGGTCATTCTTATTGCCTAGCATTAACGTCAAGGAAGTTGCCACAATCCGTCCAAATCACAGAAACCATAACAATGAATAGACGATAGCGAGATTGCATGACGGTTGATCAAGTCATTTATCATTTTCATTTTTGTAAGTCTATTTTATTCATTTATTCATGTTTCGGAATTACGTTTGTCGAA
This sequence comes from Chamaedrilus cognettii, assembly GCA_034695025.1. Lineage (NCBI taxonomy): Eukaryota > Metazoa > Annelida > Clitellata > Enchytraeida > Enchytraeidae > Chamaedrilus > Chamaedrilus cognettii. The sequence goes on from JAQIWG010003304.1 coordinate 6,807, forward strand.
AGAGAAAATGTGAAAGAATTATAAGAAGTAAAGCACTAACAAAATTGGTGTGTATTTTGCTTGCATGAGAGGTAAACAAAAGTTGTTGGCCTCTAGTGCTATACAATGTGCTTAGTTTGCAGCGCTGCTTATTTGATGTTTATGAAGTTATAAATGTCCGATCATGCAGGTTGCTCAGGCAATGATGCATTTTATCACATTCTGAATCACTTAATAAAATGCTCTACTTTTTGTTACATAGTATTTCAGCGCTTTATTGTTAATCAACTTGCATTTTTTCATTGATAGTATATAATTACTACAGACATATTCAAGTAACTCGGCGCGCTATAAAGAGCCCAATAGTGCTTATATTGTTTCAAGGACTCGAAACCAATACAACCATCTATTTTTTCAGTATGATTGAACAAATTTGGTAGCAACAGAATTTTTTTAGATCAGGCCATTGCCCCTGTACAGCAACCATTTTCCAAACAGCACAAATCAGTTATTTTTTATTATATTTAAGCAGTATTTAAGCGGTAACATACATCGCCTTTTCTATAATAATGAAACATCATATTCTTACTGGACACATACATTTAAAAGTAACACCACTTGAATATTATTTCTACGTTGTTGCAAAAATAATATTTTCTAAATTGCACATTTAAAGTATTTTCAAGGAATTTTGTAAGCCATCAAATTAAACCATATAAATTATGGCTATTGAAAATGAAAAGCTACCCGCATTAAAGGAGACATTCAATCCATTCAGTTCTGATTTTCAAACACAATGTCTGTCATGGCATACTTCAACTGCACCAACAAAACTTAAGGTTTGAATTGTTAAACCTCACATACAATTCAAAATCACCTACAAATATACTGGTAGGCCTATGTCAACGACGCAAACGCCAAGGAATGCCGTACAAATTTTAATAAGTTCTTACAGGTATTCGATTTGACAAAAAAAGGAAAATAATCACTGCACCATTATGAATTTATCAGCGCAAATCCCTAGATCGCGGATAAAAAAATGCCCATTCAGCAGCGGCAATGACAAAGACAAACGTTTGCCTACAAGATTCATTACAAGACTAAAACGATATTACCAACTACAGCCAAAGTAAATATAGAAACCTAAATGCTAACATGGAATAGATTAACAGTACTGCATAATAGACTTAGCGAGCGAAACAATATCAAGCAATGATCAAACAGGCATTGCGCCCCAAGATGAGTGGAATATACCTTAGAGTATGACGAGCATTAAAGAAATATCAGTGCAGTATTACGCTGATATTACTACGCATAAAGAGCATCAGACCTGCAAAACATCTGCTTGTGTTATATTCGACAAAAGACTATACACGCATTTTCATTGGCATATCTTGTACGATCCAACGAATGATGTATATCATGAGGATACTCCACTAGCTCAAGTTGAACATGCAGTCTAGAAACACATCAGATTCAAAATCAATTTGACAGCAGATAGTTAGTACAATAACAAAACACCAAGAGCATGGCTCTGCGTTATGATAAACGCACAAAGTTAGAGACTGCCTATACTACTATTCTCGGGTTTGTAAGGCGACAAACGCTGAAAACACCCTCCGCACGGGCCTCTTTCAGATCGAAGACCTGATCATCCTGTGACGTGGACATGATATGCCCTTTGTCATCAGCCCATAGATCCCTCAAGCGCTGCAGAGAAAATCTCCATGGCCCGCAGGGTTCCACCAGGATGGAGAAGGCCCCTCAGCTATGGTGCAAGGGTGCGACGGCCTATGGCTCTGCGAGATAGTTCTAATGTATTTACATAATTTCTCTAAATAATAATAAAAAATAGCAGACAACTGTCAAGCATCCAGTAGTAGGTTATCAGCACTATAATTTGGTCTTCATGCAAGATAGTCGCTTGGACTTGAATCATGCAAGTGTTCATTAAACATCTCCCACGTACAGATAAAAATAATCTCACTACTCATGCAATGCAATGCAAGAAACTTAAATTGTAATTTTGCGAAATATTGCCTTTAAGCCATACTATTAAATAGCGATCATTACTAGATTCTTAACAGTAAACAATTAGACTTGGCCAAGAGATAAAATTACGTTCAAATCAAATCAAATAAGATCAATGTTAAAATACTAAGACAGGTCTTGGAAATAAATCTAAATACGTCACATTAAGAGATTACAACCATCAAAAATAGAAATTTAAAAAAATATTACAAACTCACAAAACAAAAAATTGCAAAACAAAGCTGAAAATTTAAAACAAGTACGATAAAATTCATAAACCTGTAAATTCAAAAAATTCCAAGAATTTCATAGGTTATGCAGCAAATGAGAAACTGCAGAAATGATGAATAAAACACAAAGCACAAGCTGCTGAAGGCTTAGAACCCTGACGACAACAGCGAATGTTTATTACTCAAACTTGAATTTTAGTCGCGAAACCTGTGTACTCGGCCGTTCGTTAAATTAAACTATACAGAGCTGAGATATAATTGTTTCGGGTGTGAAAACATTCTTTTGATGCAGTTACCCAAACAAATCAAGTATTCCAGTAGTCTTAAGTATTTTGCAAAGAATTTAAGAGAATATCCAAAACAATGCATGGTAATTCAAAAACTTCTAAACAAAAAAACTATCCCTCTAAAATGTCTAAGTCAAACGCAGTACATCATTCTGCGCCTGGTCAGTCAGAAGCCCAGTGGGTGCTGCTGGATAAGGCCCCCATTGCTGACGACATCCTTCGAGATGGCGGTCATGTACTCAAAGCGCTTGCGATGTCCCTTGTCTGCGCGCAGAGAGCTGAGCAGCCACTTGACTCGCTCGCACGTCTGTACACACACAATGCACCACTTGACTCGCTCACGCGTCTGAACACACACATCACTGAGCAGCCACTTGACTCGCTCACACGTCTGCACACATACATCACTGAGCAGTCACTTGACTCGCTCACAAATATTGATCAATGAGAGTTGATGTGCACGAGTGCAGAGTACACCGAGAAAGAAGTGGGATAGACATTCTTATTATCGAGTACAATGGAAAACAACAAGAATTAGTACTTAATAGCATACACACTACGTAGTGAAATAAGTGGAGATACTAGTACACTCCTTGCTTCTTTATTGACTCTAGTCAATAAAGAAGCGGAGTTACTACACTTCGCAGAGACGCTACAGCACCACATCGTCTCTTAGCCTCCTCTATCTGCTTTCACACTAAGAGCAGAAGACACTAGGTGCGTGCGTGGTGCAGCAGAGCTACTAGGCGCACGCTCGGCGTAGACCTCGGTGCAGAAGACGTGCACGAGCATCGCCTCGTGCTTGGCGGACGTGTGTCCCTGCTCGAGCGCGCGAGATGCGCGGGACAGCACGACGGCCATCGCGTACAACTCTATCGCCGCGTTGGCGAGGCGGTTCAACTGGAACTGCTCGTCTGTCATGCACAACACAGCAACGTATCATGCGGCCTGTTATCTACCAATGGAAAAATATTGGATACTGAAAGGAGAGGCAAGGAATGTCAGCGATAAATTGTAAAATAATAATAAAGTTATATACAAAAAAGCTGAACAGGTCTAAAATACAACATGCTAAAATATAAACTAAGAATATAAACTAATAAACTAAAGTATTAAAGGAGTAATGGAATCAGAAAAATTTGAGAAAACTACTGAAAAACCATGAATGTTGTGAATGTTGCTTCTAGAAACAAGTCCAATTTTAGCTTAATAGCACAAAAACCAGTTTGACATATTTAAGCTACAGGATATCTTCGTGTTGTACCCTATTATTTGCATGTATTGAAATGTTTTACACAGCATTATATCAGCAAAACAAAAAGTTAACTGAAATCAGAAGGAGTGCATTAGTCATAATTAATACATCCACATTCCAAAAGAATTGGGTCCGCGATGCAGATGCACAAAGAATAAAATACACAAAATATCGTGCAAATAATATTCAGCAAGCCTTTAGCCTATCTGTCAGCAATGTCAAAAATTTTGATCTGAAATGGCAGAACGCAACAAAATCTGCTTCACATTCAGCATCTTCAAAAAAGGTTTAGAAAATCAAATCATGGCAGCTGGGCAAACTGTCTGATGAGATAAACACACCGACGACAGCCTTGCCGTGCTTGATCAACAAGTTCTCCACCTCGATTCCAAAGCTCTCGACAAATGGGGAAACCTGGAAGCATGTAAGGCTGAAAGTACACAATGCTGAAAGTAATCAAAGCAGAAAGCAAATCTGGAAGTAAGCAAACCTTGCACCTCTTTGTTATATGCTGTTTATGAATTTGCACCTCTCAGCGCAAGTCGCAAAAGCAAAACTTAGGATAAACCTAAGGAACAATAATAGCTCACAACAGCTTGAGTTTGGTACAAACCAGATGTACTATGGCAATGCTTCCATATAAACTAGGATACTGCAGAACCCACGGTTCATATTACCACTTACAATGACCTCTACAACTAAACCCTGTAGTAAAGTAGTTGAACAAGAACGTTGGATAGATGTTACAGATTAGCGACAAATGCAGAGCGGAGTGCAGTGAAGCAGACTCACGGAATCAGCGAGGTCGGCGAGGGTAGGGTGAACAAAGTCTGCGAGTGATGGACCCGGCGCTATCCCAACAAACCTGAACACCAACATCAGCTGCTAAACTACTCGACAATCTAATAAGTCGCAGTACTTCACACAATAAAATGATTCCTTAAGACATCTCAGACGTGCATTATGCTAATAAATGCTAAGGCGGGCAAAGATTTAGCATCCTTCAGACATTACTGCAACTGCTACACATCTCCCCAAGTATTTCCAAAATTCTGCATGAAAACGCAACGCTTATATAGATCAGTTTCAAGCCATGGCTTTAAGTCCAAGCTTCAAAGTGGCCACTAATCAAAAGCTGTAAATGTCCCAAAGGGTAGCGGACCTCTTGGCCTGGCGACTGCCCTCCCCCAGGATGAGGCCAAGGTTGGCCGCTGGACTCCTGAAGGCTCTCTGGACCTCCTTGAGGTGACTTCCTGCGTACTACAGCACCAACAGAGCAGAGCAGACTTTCAAACATCTATCAGCAATCACTTATTCTAACCCATCAGCAGGTAATAATAATCATAGCATCCAATAGGATGCTATGATCCTATTGGATGCGTTAATATGTGTTGTATTTAATCTGTGTTAAATCAATACGTCATATCGCGCAAGAAAATGACAATTTAAAAATTATTTCGCAATTAACAAGAGGTGAGACAAATTCTTCTGCTCGCAATTATAAACTTACGCACAAGAATCCATCTTTGTACAAATGCTATTAGTACCTTTTAGACCCACGCAGAGCATGGTATTGAACATTATGACATTTGCATGCCTGTCGTCATGGCAGAACATCAGTTGGTAAACATAGTTCAATAGCACAGATTTAAAAGAGGCAACTGCACGAGTCTCATACACACACAAGTGGAGCGGTACCTGTATGCCTGTGAGGGCGACAAACAGTCGCAGAATGTCGTTGGTGCCCTCAAATATCCTAAAGACCCTCAGATCTCTGAGGACTCGCTCCAACCCCGCATCCTGTAGGCACAACCAAGCAGTGACTAGGAAACGAGACTACTCGGCACGTTGACAAAATAACAGATTGCATAGATTAGTTTCTGGTTCCAAGATGTCTGTCATTGAATAAAACAGGTTATTAGCAATGTTTGTTATCTTGAAAGAAGTTTTCCACAGTGATTCCAGGATGATCGTTTAATTATAAATTATATAAACATGATTTATAAATTAACGATTCAGGAAAGAAATATAAGTCAATTACTTAAGACGCATTGTGAAGCAGCTATTAACGTTCAGAGTGTGCACAAGTTCTGCCCTGTCGCACACTTTGTGCACTGCCCTGTCGCACACATTGTCAAGCCATCGCTCCAAAGCATTACATCTTACGTTTTAGATTTAAATTATCGTACAAACTGACTCGCATGAAGCCCATGCCTCCGAGAATCTGTATCGCTTCGTCGGTGACATACCACGCCGCCTCCTAACACACCAAGCAGCACACCGCGTGCTGACTGACAGTCTTAAGTACTGTAATATTCATGTCTATTTGACTGCCTTCATGTTTGTTTGATCGCCGCTCGAGCGTCATTTAACAGCACTAAGGAATAAATACATGGAATACATGTGGTAAGTACAAAATTTTCTGTAGATACACAAGTTAATGATTGACTAGATAATTTTTTTTAGATTACTGAGATTTATTTTATTGAGATTTTTTGAACTAATTAATTTTATTACATTTTTTATATTTACTGGGGTTTAGATTAGATGATTGATTATTTGAGCTTCATTTTATCATCGATTTAGCTGAGATGGTTCATCATCGATTAATCGTTATCAAGGTAACTATAACAAAAATAGTATCTTACTGAGATGGCATTGTCATTTCTTCATAATTTTTAGCACTTCCTTCAAAATATTCACAACTTTCAAGTTCTCCACGCATTGCATTGATCTCAACATTAAGCATGTCCACGGAGAGATTTTTAGTAAATCACCAAATATTTGGATTTTCTCTCTAGAACGAACTTTGTATATCAACCAGTCAAGTCAATTTCAATTCTGGGAGATGCTCACGCGTAGTAGCCTACAGCCCATGACTGAAGACTTACCGATCCGTAGATCTTGCTGATGGCCGCCTCCACCTGATACTCCTTCACGCCCAGATCCATGTTTGACGACAGCTTGTATGCAATCGACTGAACCACCAGCACACTAATATCCGTACCCACTATTGTGAGTTAACCTCGAGCGGCTCAATCGGCGGATTGAGTGACGTCACGCTAGGCATGGAAGACTGACAATCGTCGCTTTCAACTCGCCGATTGACCAACTCGAGGTTAACTCGCAATGGCGAACACCAATATAAGTAAGTATGCTCGACTTGAGAGTACTAGGAATATAATGAATACTATGGATCATTCTTTGATTGAATTTACAGCTACAGGAAGTCACTGAATCCTATGCAACCAGTGTGGATCTATTGAAATTGACCTCATCTTGAATAAATTGAAAACATCATTTGACTAGTAAAGTTATGCCGGGAGATAATCAAAATAGTCAAACACAGCTTAATAGCAATATATGAAAAATCCATACCATGTAATAAAGACAATATTCATATCAATAAATAAAAAGTATCAATCGAATGCCTTACGCTCAACTGACAATAACATGCTTAAAGCTTTTCTTTTCACTCAAAAACCCTCACTTACCTCCACTTAACAAAGATGAAACATATCTTAGGATAACCACAGAATTTAATCAAACTAATAATATGTAATTCACATAAGGAGACAGAGAAGAGACCAACCTCTGTGACGTAGTGCGCGATGGTCATGCGAGCAATCTTCTCCTGAATGCCGCCGAACGAGTCGAGTCGGCGACCGAACTGAGTGCGCGTCGACACATGATCCACCGCCACTCTGATGGCGTGACGCATTGTGCCTGAAAGCGCCGCCGCCATGCCAAACCGCCCGTTGTTGAGGATGTTCATCGCGACCTTGAACCCACCGCCCTCCTCTAAAGCACAGGCAGGCTGCTGCATCAGCAAGCACGCTACTGTATCAGCATGCAGGCTTCTGTATCACCTCATGAAACACCTAGACCCAGCAGAATATCAGACACATCTTTGAGATCTATGGTTGCCAAATTTCTATACAAGTACTAAAATCAAAATCATAATAACACAAATCAAATTCGACATAAAATGCAACTTAAGAACAACTCGTGACAACCAGCAACCAGTATATTTCCAATCAATTCCAAAGAAGTTCTAGAAATGCATCGCACCTCCGAGCAGATTGTCACGAGGAATCTTTACATCTGCAAAATGAACTTCAGCGGTATTCGATGCTTTTATTCCCATCTTCTTCTCCGGAGGACCACTGAAAACAATCGTTCATTGCTGGTCAGTGATGAGCCACGAGAACCACTTATTTCATTAATCAAATTAACTACACATTCAAAGTTTACAGAAGCCTAATCAAAATCAAATGTAAATTCAAAGAACAAATATGCAGTCGCTACATTGGTATTTTAAGTCATTGATCAATAGAACAAAACAACATCCATAATGTTAGAGCAAAAATTATCTAGAAAATCAACAATCAAATACTTGACAGCATAAAACCTGAAAATGCAAGTTTCAATTGCAATCAAATGCAACTAAAACTCATTAATCATAAACTTCATTGAGCATTTGAAACTGAGGAAAATCCTACACGGCTTATTTTGACATCAATGCTAGCTAGGCAAATACGTTCAGTAAATAACAACAGTAACAGTTAAACAGATCCACAAGAAAGCCTGTGTTCAACAGAGACACACAGCAGCAGATGAGAGAGGTGTGAGAGTGCCCACGGTGCATGACGGACCTGGTCACTCCGCTCATCGAGCGCTCAACGATAAACGCCGTCACCTTCTCCTTGATGACCCCCGTCGACTCGTCCTTCACCGGCATCTGCGCCAGTCAACCACTGTTAGTATCTATCGGCAGCAGGCTGCTCCAGTCAACCACTGCTAAGACATCACTTTCACTTCAACTTCACTACTGCACTCCACCCTAATGGATGATTATTTGCAAAACAGACGAATTTAAGCCACCTTTTCCAAGAGTGCACAAAGTGGCTCCAAATCGATGTCGCGGTCGGGATTCAAACCGGCAGGCTGTTAAACACGTAAGCCAAGCTAAGCGACTTAGACCAATCGGACACAACAAGACCATGCGCACAAGTAGCATGCTCCAGTTGTATGATTACTTAGTTGCCAGTATGCCAGCAACTCGAGAAGGACACAGATGCCGTGAATCACCAGTTGAACAATGATAATAACAGAATTCCTTAAAAGCGGAATGGGCTCAAACATCAGCACTGAAAAATTTATTGGACATTTATACACCGTATTTAATTTCACTTCACACATTCCTGATCCAGATATTCATACAGGCAACTGACTGCCTTTGCAACAGATCAAAACACATAAACAAGGACGCAAGAGGGATCCCAGTCAGCGCGTGCCTGTGCAAAGACGGTGAAGAGGTCGGCGACGCCCCCGTTGCTGATCCAGATCTTGCCCCCGTTGAGCACATAGTGCCGGCCGTCCTCCGACGGAACGGCACGCGACCGGATCGACTGAACGAAACAGCCAAATCTTAAAAAAAATTGTAAATTATCATCATAGTAAACAATCATCATAGTAAATAATCATGGAATCTCAGATCACCGTTGATGCTTGTGATACAGAACTAGCAAATATTGCAACACAGTAGAGTATTTTGTAGTTGTAGTTGATGCAGCTGTAGTATTTGTTGGACTACTACTGTTGTCATAATTGAAATTGCTGAAGTTGTTGCAATTTTCCCGACTGTCAGTCAGATCTACAATACAAAGAGGGCCACATGCTAACTAGTACTTGCACAACATGCAATGAGATCTAATTCAGATCTAATCAAAAAATTAACTATTACAATAACCTATAAAATTAATACAATATCTAGGTATTAGGACTAGTCAGCTGCGAGGTATGAAAAGAGTAAATACATCAATCTTTTTACTTTTGAAAGCCAGATTGCACAAGCAAAATAAACAAGCAAAGCTCGCCATAAAAAATGCAGAGAGACAGATTATATAAATTTGACTGAACAGTGAGCATTTATCAAAACATACTCTGTATCTGTAATATAGACAAACTAAATATGCGCGTTGAGCAAAATAAGTGTTTGAATAAACACTTTCAGTTGGCAGTGCAATTAAATTTCTCTCTTCAAGAAACACAGACCTTAGCCATAAACTAAACAGACAACAGTGTCCCTCAAATCATACAATTTAGAGCCAAAAGTTCTGATTGCAAGTGAAATCCTACGCTGGCATCAGAGCCGCTGGTTGGCTCTGTGAGACAGAAAGCGGCAAGCATCTCCCCGCTGGCGCACCGGGGCAAGTAGCGCTGCTTCTGTTCCTCGGTGCCAAACAACAGGACGCCCTTGAACCCTATCGACTGAAGGACAAACAACAGAATGACCTTGAACATATCGATTGTAGGACAAACAACAGGATGCATTTGAAACCTATCGACTGCAAGATAAACAACACGATGCCCTTGAACTCAACCGATGTAAGGTGTATCCTAAACCCTATTGACCAAATAGGTCAATCCTAAACCCGCTCGACTAAAAATCAATCTTGAATCTGACTGACCAAAGGTAAACCATATTTGCCAAATGACAAAATAGGAATACATTGTTCAATAAATTCACGACAATTTACCTCTTTTGCATTATATTGAGTCAAGAGAAGGATCTAGAAGGATGCAGCCAGATACCTGGTGCGCGCCGAGGATAATGCCGACGCCGAGGTCATGAGCGCCAACGATCTCGACCAGTCGCGCGTACTGAGAGTTGCTCAGCCCCAGCCCCCCTGTGCACACAAGCAGCCCTGATACCATGCATTATATATGCTCAGCCCCAGCCCCCTGTGCACACAAAAGGCAGCCCTGATACCATGCATTATATGTGCTCAGCCTTAGCCCCCCCGTGAGCATACAAAACACGATGCATATATGCTGCTCAGCTCCAGCTCCCCTGTTTGCACACACAAGGCAGCCCTGATACCGTGCATATATGATCAGTCTTATTATAAATCCGTGCATGTCCCTATAGCAAGCAATCAAGCAATACACAGCCTCACGTCCTACAGTTAAACACCACGCAAGCAGGACCAGATCATTAACAATATTGCAAGTGGAACAGCCAACATGCTAAGTTGGTCGCCTTAACAGACTTATCTGTTATCGCCTTATCAGATATTCCGCAGTGTTTTTCTGCACAAATAGAGTTGATTCTCTAGTCAATTTTTAATGAATTGTTCAAACCGTATTTCTCCGGAACCTGCAGCCCAAAGGCACCCATCTCCCGCAAACCCTGCATCGTCGCATCGTCGAGCTTCTCGTCCAGGTCGTTCTTCTTCGCGTCGTTCTTCTCCTGAAAAACAAACCGTAGGAACAACGTTCCAACGAGTCGTCGACAAGTGACTTTTGACATGCAACTATTTGAAGCTCATCATGCATCAGCGTTGAGTGATGTGGCAGCAAACGATATGATAGTACATGGTTCAGTAGTAAACGGTGCAGTAGTACATTGTTCAGTAGTAAACGGTGCAGTAGTACATGGTTCAGTAGTAAACGGTGCAGTAGTACATGGTTCAGAAGTAAACGGTGCAGTAGTACATGGTTCATAGTAAACGGTGCAGTAGTACATGGTTCAGTAGTAAACGGTGCAGTAGTACATGGTTCAGTAGTAAACGGTGCAGTA
>JAQIWG010003305.1:0-18173 GCA_034695025.1 Chamaedrilus cognettii
CGCAGCAGCTTCACTTCCGGTTGGTGCGCCCACTGGTAGCTGAGGAATATCGGCGGTGGAGAGGGAGGCTCCTCACCATCGTCCTTTAGGAGGTGCTCTTAAATGTAAACAGAATGTACAAACATTATATGATCTAAACACAAATTACAAGTAGTTAATGTGCTGTAAACTATCTATTTTATTATTTAAAATCATATACTTTTGAAGTTCCTAAAAAAATTAAATAATTTGACAAACATTGCAGCTAAAATACATTTTCATACGAATTAACATTGCATGCTGGCAACTAGAATAATGAGCATTAAAAGTCTTCAATTATTTGAACAAAAATAAAAATAATATTAGCAAGCAACATTATTCCAGTTTTATAACAGGATTCACCATCTCAGTAATTTCAAAGAGCAAATAAGCAAGATCTCAATTGAAATAATTAAGAAACTTATGGTTCATCATTAACCCATTTTCAATTGCAATGTTTATTGATCTGTTGAAGGGGTTTGACACAGTAATTATTTCCAAAACGTTTGACTACATGTGTTCTGTTTGACTGTAGAATTGTATCAGTAATGAGGCAATTAAATCCAAAGAACATTTCAGGATTGCAGTGTTTTCAAGTGTATTAATTATACTAAATCTCCAATAGTTCTGCACTGAGAATTTGAGATGTCACGCGCGAAGTCCCTTAAAGTCTTGAGAGGCATAGGAATGATGACTCATGTACAAACATTGCTACTCAATGCACTGCAAACGCCTTAATAATTGCAAATACACAAGATACATAAAAATCCAAATAATCACTGTTTGCCATTTGTTTAGTACATTCTAATACGTCAGAGGCAGGCGTCACGCAATAGAGTATCCCTCATTATATGCTATCCCCCTTGACGCAATCAAATGATCATAGCATCAAAAGTAACCAACAAATATGCATGAAATTTTGCGGCCATATGGATAGATGCCTGTTGCTTAACTCGTATAACTTTTAGATCAATGGCAGCATTCACCACGAAGTTATAGCGGATTAACTTTTTTATTGAAATAGTCCCCTTCGAATATAGAAATATCCCCCTTCGTTCAAATGTATCCCCCATACATATAATGTAGTCACTCAAGAAACTGTCTCTTTATAAAACCAATTATCCAATTATCGTAATATTTCAATACCTGCTAGGTAAGGCTGATCTCCAAAGACATGCCAAAATTTCATATGTCTGTGCTAATTTTTGCCTGACTTTTAAGACAGCGTTGCATGGTGTAATAAATTTGGCATTGAATGTTACAATAAAAGAACAGAAAAATTAAGATCTATGGAACGAAGTTGTAAGCACATGTTCTACAAGATGCCAGCAACTAACACTGAAAGTTTCAGAGCATTTGATCAACAACTTTTGAAGAAATCTTTAAAAAAGCTGACAGGGGAAATAGCTTTCAGGGGGGATATTTGAATAAGCACCACCGGCGTCGGGACTTGAACCCAGGTCTCTGGACCTCCGACGCCTTAACGCCTACACCATAGCACCTCGTTGTGGTGTAGTGGCCATAGAGCTAAAAATTCTGTATACTAATACTTCTTACCAATGGACTTGAGAGCGCGTTCAATGAACGCCGCTGCGTCCGTCCTGTTGATCTCTGTGAGCGTCTTGAGTACGGCGTGCGTTGCCTCGCGCGTGCTGTGCGTGGCGAACCACTCGTCGAGCAGACTGAGGCACGGGTCCGGCTGGGTCGCCCACGCACGTACGTCATCAGCCTTGTAGCCGATCCGACTCGCCAACAGGCGCCAGTCGCGATCTGAGGGGGGGTTGAGTAGCTTTGCGACGTCACGTGACCACGCCGGGGCGTGACTCAGCGTCTGCAGAGGAGAAATGCATGCTATCTTCGTTATTTGGATTTTACATGCATATAGAGGGACCTCATTAACTTGTAATTGCTAAATAGTTCACAGCCTTAGAGTCGCTAACAGGCGCTGGATTTTTTTAAAGTTCATTTGCCAGTCTTCGCCGTTGAAATATAAAAATATTTTTATTATGTCCCTAACCTCAAACCCTCAATGCAATTCACAGACAAAAACAATAGGCCTAATTTATTCACTCAACGTTCGACATAACGTCATTTACTGATTCAATACTATGGTTAAAACTTAATGGGTTCCTATACAAATTTCAGTTGCTCGCTCACCTTACGTTCAAGTTCATCCACTCTCATGACAGTATCGTCCACAACGGTCTTCAGTTGATCCAACCTTTGACCTTGATCGTTCACATCGGCTTTGACTTTGGCAATATTACGCTGGTTGGCGTTCACTTCCACGCCGAGGTTGCTGACATTGTCCTCGGTCGAAGTGACTCTTGTGTCCAAATGATTGATGTCTTTGCGTTGATCAGTCACTTCATGCGATACTTTTTCCAAACTACAGCACAAATAACTGAATTTTCATTTTTGTTACAATCCAAGTAATGCTATGAGGCTATCAATCATTTACGGTCTAACAACACGGGATAAACTGCTGCAATTAAAATAATATTTGAACATCAATAATTTGCTAGAGGTTAATCAACATCCTTTAACGTCCATTAGTCAGTTCATGAAAATATTTAATTTTCCACTACTTCAGAAAACAATCAAAATATCATCAATTGTTCAACAAGAACAAGATGTAAAAGCAAGATGTTCAACAGGAAATTCAACAAGATGTTCTACAGATCTAGACTCATTTTGTATCGCAATGGTAGCACATCTTCAAATTTTAACGCTGCCCGGCTCCAATCAAGCGAGTCGGACTTCTTACCCATTTAAAGTTTGAGAATAGGTTTCTATGATAGCAGCATCATAGAAACACTAACTAATTAGGACTTACACAAAAAAATTGCAATGAATACAAAACATCGGATAAAAAACAAACCCAATTATCGGCAACGGGTCAATCTGTTCAAAACTCACGATCTTCCGTCGATGACGTCAAGGGTCGCCTGACACATATCCTTCAGCGCAGGCGTGGCACGCAGACGTTCTATCAGCGGCCTGTGCTCTGCCAAGATCTTGGGACAAGTGAGGCCCAGCTGTCTCATGTGCATCAGTGGAACGCTTTGATATACAGCAGATATTGAGTCGCTGCGTTCGGCAAACAAATTCATGTATTTTCTCTGGCGACTCTGGTAAATCAGAAATCAATCAAATGTAATTTTATCATACTGTCAAACAGAAAAATTTTGCCACATTATGTTTTGACAGTTTTACCTCTCAGAAATTTTGACTGCATTCAAATTTTCGCGCTTTTGAGGACTGCCGATAATTATAAATAGCAGCTTTATATTTATTCGCTCATGCTAATTTTTACCGATTCATGAAATTTGCCACAATTACGTACATGCAGTAAAAATTTATGTTTTGGAGTACTATCCATAATCTTCAAGGTATTTTGATAAAACAATGCGTAAGCTATTGGATGAATAGCCTTGCAGCTGGTAAACTAATTTCGTTAAACGAGCTAATAGCTTTATGCACATTGCATAGTAGTTACATGAATGTGACTGCTCAGATTTTGTTAAATTCATTCTCCTACGTAAAACAAGATTTATTTATGAAGAAAAACCACTAAAAATTTTAATCATATCACAACAATGTCAAACCTCGTTGTCAGCGAGGTGGATCAGAATTTTTCCACATTGACTGGCCATCATATCAGATGATTTGTACGATTGGATTATTTGGGTCTCAGAAGGTAAGACATCGGCAGAGCGTTGCATGGCTATTGCTTCCAGACACTGTAAGGCTGCGTAACAGTTAGTCGGATGTGAGAGCTTGATCGTTAGAACCTCGATAGCTTCTGGTGTTATTTGCTGCAATTAAGAAAACAGAAAGAAAGAACATTAAGTCACAAAAAGGATACACCGGATCACATGCTTACCCAGAGGTAAGCTTAGGCCATTTGCAATTATGGTCACCTGCCCTCCACTTTAGCCTATCTGTCGCACTCTCACGTTTTAATCCCTTCGCTTTTAAATTCCCCTCTCTTGCATTTCCACCACATTTTTGGTTTTCCCATATGTCCTTTCCTATTTCCTCATAATTCAAATTCATACATTTTCGTAATAGTGAGGATATTTTCTCAAAACAAATTCCATATTCCATTTCAATCTGTTTCTTCTTTCCACCTCCTTCACAGCATCCAAACCCATTCTAGCTCTCAGTTAGGCACGTACGTGTGCCCCACCCAATACCGCACTATGTGCAATTGTGCATCTCCGTTCACTGAAATCTAGCTTCTTTGTTGGCTTTCTTTGCACATGTCTCATTATCATAATTATAAAATAGCGTTTCTGGCACACGTTTCATAGACCCTTCCATTCCATTTAATTAATTTAGAGAGCGTATATGAAAAATAAAATGAAAACGCGTCTCACTATCACAATTATACGAGTATAGCGTTTCTGACACAGTTTCATAGTACCTTCCCTTCCGTTTAACTAATTCAGAAAACCTATATAATAAAGTAAAATAAGAGAGTTGTAAGAGTTAATCATCTTTATTAACTATTCAAAGGATCGAAGGCAGAGGTTCCATCACTGAGAGGATTCCGGCTTACTTTGCTCATTTTCTTGCAAATGCAAAAAGATATTTCAATGATCACTGCAAATATTGCTGAAATAATATTTATTAGGCACAACGTTTATTACGATTCGTGTTGCAGATAATGTAATTAAACATTTTTCAGTTGCATTAGTAAGATTGTAAGTCATAGTGATTAATCAAAGTCCGCATAATATCATACCTTTGGAACTGCTTTGGCAACTTGTGTGAACAGTCCAATAATGAATGAATCCATCCAATCGCCGCCCTCTTGTAAGATTTTAAGAATTCTTGGCAAGTAGGGGTGAACCTTCTCTGGCTCTTCATTGTACATATCCTTCAGCTTTGCTAACAAAAGCAACATCTGACGATTCACTAAATATAAAAACCATTGAGAAATCTCTTTAATGCACTTTTACCATGCAAATTAAATTCAAAATTAACTAGCATGAATCACTATTCA
Organism: Chamaedrilus cognettii; assembly: GCA_034695025.1. NCBI lineage: Eukaryota > Metazoa > Annelida > Clitellata > Enchytraeida > Enchytraeidae > Chamaedrilus > Chamaedrilus cognettii. Next base: position 5,030 of record JAQIWG010003305.1, read on the forward strand.
AGAAATTATCAATATCAATAAGAAATTATCAATAATCAAGAAATACGTGGAATAATTCATTCGTTTGTGTCTTTTCAAATTTTGGATTTTATTTAGGTAATAGTTTGGCACAAGATTTGAACATAGGTCACATTTTTGACCTACAGTCAAATCGTAACCCTTCATCATCAGTTGATGATTATTCAATGGTGTGCAACAAAATACAGCGAGGCGTTGTGATTTACTGTCTAAGGCTTTGAACTCGAGTCTCAGAGACCTGGGTTTAAGTCCCGGACCGGCGCTAGGACTTGTACCCAGATCTCTGGACTCTCAATCCGACGTCTTAACCACTACACCACAGCGCTTCAAATGAAGAAAAAATATTTACAGTACAGGGTGTAAATAATAACAATTAATATGGCTAATCTCTTACTAGCAAGCGTGGCATTTCTTGTTTTAAGAAACATTTCGATGAGTGCGTCCGTTTCATCTCCCGTGAGATCTTTGTTCCCAGCCGAGGCAGTCATGATGTAGTTGGCATCCATCTGCAGAATCGAATCGCTGCACACCCATAGCTCCTTGACCCCTTCCATCATCGGTTTGAGAATTTTGGGATCTGCCCTTCCCTAAGAAAGCAACGCATTCTGTAAAGTGCAAGCACTTGAATCGAAATAATGGACAGGATAGGCCCACACGTCACAACAGGATCCTCGCATGTGAAGCCACTGATCAAAATTTATCTCAGCTCGACGGAGGACCAGTGTAAATCAAAGAATTTCACTACTATCAACCTAGAATGGCTAGGCCAGTAATGTTCATGTACCTGCTGGCGCAGCAAATGGAAGGACTGATATGTACGGGCCTCAATTGCCTGTTTAGAATAAACCTGTTTTCCGTAAGTTTTTTCAGTCAATCATTTTCATCATTTAAAACTAATTCAGTCAGTTACTCCTAGTCGGACATTTTATTTAAAATGCATATTGCGACTTTGCGACTTTGCGCTTTGCGCTTTGCGCTTTGCGACTTTGCCACTCTGGGTCATCTCTAGAAGGTTTTTCTAGCAATTTGATTATATAGTTGAGGAATACAAGGCTGTGAATAAAAGATATTTGAAGCGTACAAGATCTAACCCCTAGTCGGATATTTTAGTCAAAATGCATTAGCAAAATGGCGCTATTTTGAAGCCTTTTTCATAATTTTTCATCACTATGATGCAGTGAGGTATTAAGCTGCCTCTGACAATCCAATTTTTGTGTGAAGTTCAGCATGGATGAGTTCCTCTCTAAGTTGCTAGTAGTCCAAATTGTTTGGCTTAACCATGTGCCTTCCACGTTATCATTGACCCAGCACATTTTGAGACATAGCCCAAAACACCGAGACATAATGTAATAAAGATCAATAAAATAAATAAATGACGTGATACTCGTAACACTGATTAATATAGCAATGAAACTATGGAATATTAACCTTGCCACAGCGTGAATACAAAGTATATAAACACATCAGTTATAACAACATAAATCACAAACATAAATCCAAGCTAACTAGAGTTTCACAATGCAGGTGTTATTTAAGCTAGAGATACTAGTCTATTGTACTACATCGTGGCTCAAAGTTAAGGGAACCAGCCAGTTTTATTAAGAACTACATGTACCGCACACATTGTCCATGAAATTGCAATCACGTAAACAGTACTAGTGTGAACACTTCATCTTTTCATCAATTTTCAAAAAAATTTCATTCAGTGGTCAAAACGTTATAAGAAGTTAAAGCTGAGCAATAAAAACGCACGTCTATCAAATTGGCAAACAGCACTTTGCTGCTTACGTCGAAATTTTAAAATAATTTGTTCAGGAAATACTGTCTATTATGTTTCAATTTAGCAATTTCATAGACAGCGCTTACGGTATGTGGTAGGCCTAGTCATTAAAGAAATGGCTAGCTCCCTTAATTGTGTGCTTTAAAAAAATTATTTTAAAGGAATCATTAAATTTTCACTAGGCGAAAAAAACCTTAGTCAAAAAATAATTAGATTGTTGAGAATCAGTACATCAGTAAACCAAGAACCCCGCACCTACGATTCAAGCAAATGATGTTTTTCCATCTCCGTTTGCATGACATATTTTTGGTGCATTAAAAGTGCAATATACCTACATACATATATACAAGAAGAATATGCTCATAAATTATTAACAGAACGTTAACCATAGGCTTAACATTAACGGACTTTTTTTGCTCTAGATTAAGTGATCAACATGGAAATACTGGCATAGGCTGCTACGGTACATAAAACTATGAGGCTAAAGTCAAACTTGCATTTTCCAGGTACTCCTCCAAGATTGTCCGCAGTACTATACGCGCTACGGTTTTTTTGCTCGGATCTTCCGGACACTGCCAATCGCTTTTTACACAAATGTTGAACATCTCACTGACGTCAAGCAACACCTGCATCCTATAAAGTTTGCTGCATAAGAGACATAAAATATTTAAATACAATTAATTGTGATTTTGAAATAATACTACAATTAAAGTATGACGTTATATGTGGAAAACAGAGATCCATGCATAACCTAATTCTTTACTGGTAGGCTGCCTAGATCTGCACTCATATGATAACACTCAACGATCGGTTTAGAGATTCAAAATCAATCAAATAATTCAATTTGTTAACTTTCCACAATAGCATCTATATGAAACAGTTCAAAACAGCGACTACTTGATATGATTATATCATCGCGATATCTATTTAGAAAATTGAAGTTCTCACTAATCATGAGCCCATGCAGCTATTCAAATTGTAAACTTTACCAAGTCAAATACATGATAGCTGACAGTTCCACTAAAAGAGAGACTCCTATACCATAGTAAAATTCTGAATTTAACTCCTAGTAGGATATTTTAGTTTAAATGCACTTTGCGACTTTGAGACTTTGCGTATGCGACTATGCAACTGTGCCATTGTGCAACTGAGACTTTGTAACTTTGTGACTTTGCGACTTTGCTTAGCAACGCATCAACTCCAGCCTCCACCTCGACACGCAGCGAGCCTCGACGAGTCTGTCTGGCATGGCGCTATTTTTAAGCCCTTTGCATAATTTTTCTTCACTATAATGCAGCAAAACCAATGAGGTGTTAACTAATTGTGTTACGGTGTTACCACTAGAAACATCACAACTCGATCAAAGGTTATCGGATTTACCTAAAATTTGATACACAACTGCATCCACCATAATAAATTGTAGAGAAATGCTAAGAATTTAGTAAAAATTTGGAATGCTTTAAAAGAGTTTTAAGTAAACAATTTTCAACATTACTTGCAATCCCCATTTCAGCAGCAGCATATCATTATCGATCACAAGATTACTGATCGAGCAATCAAAAGTGATGTCTATGTCTCCTGCCATGTGATAGAAACCAGGAAGAAGTTTTCATCATTGGCTGTAACTCAAGATACTTTCCTACTAGTTTGGAAGTGACTTTAGGCATGAGATACTTGCAAGTATTACATGCTGGAAGCTTTCTTCTCAGTATCATAACATAAAGGATGCAATGAAAGTTCTTTGGGCGTGGCCTATTTTTCAGGGGCTTTTTGTGGGCGTGGTGTGAGTGGCTGACTGGCTGGCTGAGTTTGCGGTGGCAGCCGCAATGGATTTCCATCGCTGCATATTCGGCCTAGCGCTAGGCCGAGATTATGTTTCTCTTAACGACCTGCCTCATATGACGTGAGGCGATGTTGTTTACCGAGGCGATAAAAGATCTTTGTTTCGGTCAGCACGGGGTCTATGGGCTCTGTAGAAGGGCTACGGGTCTTCCGAGCTCCGGGACGCGGGCTTGCGGGGCACGGGCAGGGGCACGGTCAGCTTGTTTTTGTAAAACGCAGAGAAATTGGGCAAATTAGCTCATATTTCTTTGCATATAGGTACCTTGGTGTCAATATGCAGGCAGTCATTGTGTGTAGCATATCTGCAAATCTGACCACTTTTGATTGAGTTATTACAATGTTTCCACGGAGCTCGTTTTCATCAGGACTCTGTATAATAACTATATGTGATCTAGTAATCAAAATAATACTTATGAAATAATATCAAAGAAAGAAAATTAATACCCAGGCTGATAGCAGAACATGTTATGAAATACTATCCCAGCACCATTGCACAGCCAGTAACCTTCAGGAAGTTCAGGATTGTGCTTAATAATGTTCAAAGTCAACTTCACCAATTCTGGAATTTTCTCAGGTTGCTCCTGTAAAAGCAATATCACAAGAAACTTTGAATTTGACAGTTAACTGACTATTATGATCAATCAGTGAAATAAAACAATTAGCGTCAAAACATTAGCATTTATATTATCCTGTCCTGAATCATTATAATACAGCACGGCTAAGAAATCATAGCCTCTTTTCACTCGCTATATATACTATTAAAATATGTTTTTTAAGCATAGTCAAATTGAATCAAATAATCTGTATGGTATCATGGCTAACGTGCCTCATTTTCTGACTAAAGAGGCTGCAACGCTTATTTGAAATGTTTGGATTGACATTAACATTAATAATTTAACCAAACTTCAAGAGACATAGCTAAGAATAGCTCAATTACCAACCTTCCATGGATACTTTTGGATACAGCTCAGGGCGGCAGTGTGAATCGCTCGCTTTGGGTCATCCAGCATATTGAAGGATGCACGAATAACATCAAACACTTTCTCGCTGTGTTTCTCCAAAACCTGATTACCGCTGTCAAGTAAATATACCAAAAAATCTCAACTATATTGCGCCACAATGGAGGGATGTAGCTTCAATTGATTAAAAGAGGAAACCACAAATAAGGTCAGGTACATGATACCACATCAGGTACCAGAGTGGTAAACTATCCTGCAATCAACTCACAACGTGCAGATCTCAGCGGTCAAAGTGTACCAGGCCTATTTTATGGGAAGAATGGCATTGTGTAGTGACGAAACAAGATAGATCTTGTCTGCTTAAGAGAAAATTGCACCATGAAGGAGAATAAACTTCACCATCGCTGTTTCTTCTACAATAATATCTCTGATAGTAAAATATTGCAGAAACAAAAACAAGACACAAGCTGCAACAATGCAAATTAGTAACGCATTCTTTATAAAACGAGAATTGATCAGTAGAAGAAACGAGAGCAATTATGGTAGAAATAGTACTTTGGAGATAAATGCAGATGCATTCAATGCCCCATTATGCCTACATGATCAATCAGTGAAATAAAAAAATTAGCATCAAACATGAAATGCTCAGTAAGCTTTTAGCCAAATGACACTACCTTTGTACGTAAAAAATATGCTCGTGACAATTTTAGAAAAATGCATGCAGGTCTGTTGTAAAACGAAATGTTCAGGCAAGATATATCTAAGTAAAAATTAATCTAAAATCATTTAATAAAGAATACAAAAAAATACATATTTAAAGCCGCACAAAAATATTAAACTAAATGATTGTAAAAACGTAATTATAATTACGCAAAAGTCTCCAGTATTTTTGGCATAATCCCTGCGTAATATCTGTCAAAATTTGGATTTGGTTCTTTCAATCCAGACTTGATAACAGCATCAATGACCCGATTTACTAAGTCAGGACGATTCTGCAAGTATATGATTAATTAGTATAGTGAAATATCATTAAATGACCGTTTGGCTTAAATATCATGCAAAATTGTATGTCTTACAAGTATGGGCTTACATTGCTCCATTACGCAAAAAACGAAACACTTTCTAGTTATCAAATATTAATTAATTGCTAATTTTGTATAATTAGCGGATTTAGCGCGCATTTAAAGATATGAAAAATATATATAATATACGGGCCTATGTAACACTAAATAAATTTGTGCAAATTGTGCTAAAACCGCTGAGAGAGAGATATAGCTTTAAAAAATCGGTAGATTTTGGACTCGGAAAATCAGCTCCGCGGCTGGCCCTGTAGGCGCTACTTTTAAATTTAGTAGGCCTACATATAGGAGCAGACATGGTTCACCACTGTCATGGCTTGATGCTAAGTAACAAAATTTGACATCTAGGCCCAGTGGTGTTATCTGGTGCATGTCGTTGCGTTCAACACTAGAAGATTAGTCTACTGGTAGAAAATAGTATAGACATATTGTACTTCGTTACTGTATACTGTGCACAGTCTTCGTTACTGTACACTGTATACAGTCTTCGTTACTGTACACTGTATACAGTCTTCGTTACTGTACACTGTATACAGTCTTCGTTACTGTACACTGTGCACAGTCTTTGTATTAGTTGCTATATAATCTTATACATAATCAGGGATAAGTTTAGTAGGAGTAGTACTCCAAAAACCACGTTCTTTTTAAACTCTACTCGGATTTAGAAATTGGTAGGAGTTGCATTACTCATAAAAATGGACGATGGTGGAGTAGGCCAACTCTAGGCCTACTTCTTTTTTGAAAGGCATAGGAGTGCACTACTCCTGTTTTATAAGCTAAGGAGTAATGCTACACCTATTTTTCAAGGACTAAGCTGAACTCTGTACATAATGATTTAAATATTTGTGACTCATAATCAGAACTATGTAGGTAGGCTAATGGTAATTTTCAATAAAAATAATTATGACAGCAAAGTGAGCAACGATACGTAGATAAATATTTTCTATCAGTTGTTCAATACTTAATTGTTTGAAAAATAATGTAGGCGCAATTGTGTGTCTGAATAACTATTATTATGGCTACATAATATTGATTAAATATGTAAGATCCAGTTGTATTTAGAGTTCAACAAGAAATGCAAATTTTTGCTGAAAGCCAAATTTAACCCCACAAAGCGTGTCCTTTGTGCTTTTCATATAAATGTGAAGATTGGCTGAACTTCGCTGATGTAGCCTATGGCACTATCATTTGAAACTCGCCTTGAACAGAGTACATAGAAAATCTATATTCTAAATAGCCTTCTATGGGCTTGGAGATTGAGAACGAATGTAATTATTATTATTATAAACAGAAAAAATTGTAAATTAGAAGAATAAAAATTTGATTTAGAGTCGACGTTGTCTGTGGTCCAGAGATTGTAGAGATAAAACATTTGACTTCTCATGAAACTTCCAAAGTCGATTTTGACTCACTTCCTCTAGATAAAATTAAACCAAATTTTATCAAAATTAGGCCTATGCCTACCTCTGAACCCACTTCAACGATTCTAACTGAAATTTAAAAAAATTTTGCTAGACATGCGGGATTTAGATTTGACAAATAAATGGATAATATGTCCACCGATAGCAAATCGTCGTAGATACCATATACTTCTTTACAGTTTTGCATCAGTTCGTATAAAAGCCTAACAAAAAGGAAACCCTAAACACATTACACGTGCAGGCCCGGGAACAAAGAATTGGCTTGCAGCCCAGAGCTCCCCGGGCGAGTCGTAAAAGGCGACTAAAGAAGGGGGAGCGGTTTTGTGGCGGCCCTCTTGCACAAAACCGGACGGTAATAGTCTTTGACACTCTCACACCGTCCTTCAAATTAAATCCCACCCACCCCCTAAACACTAGCCTAGTAAAAATTGATCGTCAAATGAGTTTTAAACTTGTTGATCCTGAAGTCTTGTTAGCAAACTCCAATGCATAACGGTTTTACATTTGCCGCGCAGTCGTACGAACAACAGCATCGTCAGTCGTAGCGCTGACGAAGGGAAAACCATCCTATATCGCTACCAATTCAAAACACTAGAGCGGCTGCATGAAAATGTCATTAATCGCGTCAGCTAACAACACGACCGATATCAAAACTAGACCTTGTTAAAAAAACTACCGGTAAATACTACCGGTTTAATTTCATTAAATCTTTATGAAAACATCATTGTTATGTTTATGTTAAATTTTTACCTAAGTGATAAAAAATAATAGGCGCAAATTTTTCCGATGCCAGTATTGCAAGAAACTCATTATTGAAATCAAAATGTGGGTCAACGAGTTGAAGACTTGTTGAATACTAAGCAAATAATTATCAGATTTTCGCCTACATTTAATATTCAAGCCATATTTTAAACAGCTTACTTTTTTTTATTTCCCAAAAAACTGCAAGACGGCGTTGTTCGGATTCTGTTTTTGAGCTCTTTGTGCAGTAAAGTGACTTGAACGAGCAAAGTTGCTAAAAGTAACGTGACTACAATACTGCTTAAAATTCCGCTACGATTGTGCTTAAAACAATAATAATTTGTCGCCATTCCAGAATAAAAAATCTAGTGCGAAAATAAAATATTTGCAAACGTTTTTTATTCATATCAGTTTGTGTCACCCTATAAGCCTGCTTCCGCCAGCATCGTTACATCAATGCAGTTATATCAAATATTGCCTAAAATTCTGCTATGATTCTACGTAAAACAACAATAATTTGTCGCCTATCCTGAACAAAAAATCTATTGCAAAAATTAAATATTTGCAAACGTTTTTTATTCATATCAGTTTGTGCCACCCTATAAGCCTGCTTCCGCCAGCATCGTTACATCAATGTAGAATCGACATTAATCAATTACATACATTAATTATTATTTTAGCATAGGCCATTAGGCATGTTATGCTAGCGTAGGCATTAACATGATTCTGTCACTGTTAAGCTACTAAGTTATGTCAAAACAGTTGCGTTTTCATACTCTACAGTCTAGACTCTAGAGCGTCGCCGATCCACAAAGCATATCTGCATAAAATAACATTATTCCATCATAATAAATCAATGTGGCTTGCATACCTTCCAGTCTATTAAATTGCGCTTTTCTAAAATACGAACAGCGATGGCGTCCATTATACCAGATTGACCGCTCTCCAAGGTTACCACGAGCAAGTCATCAACGTGGGCCCTTTCTTCATCACTGAAACACAATAAGTCTTGTACCGTTGTACATGTACGAACAAAATAACTTAGCGTTAGTTGAGCGTGTTCGTTAGCGGATGTTGATTTTGGGCGTGTTAGTAGTTTGTTGGTTGCGTGGGATGGAGACAATATCAAATAGACACAGGATTGATGTCAACATGTGCTAAATTGATTAAGTGTGGCTTAATAATTGTTGTTGCCTCCGATGAAGGCAGCTCTTCGCTCCCGATACTCCTTGTGGGGTCAGGGCACGTGGGAGCGCGTGTCCAGGGAAGCAAACGTCAAAGCTGTGCTTGCACGGAAAGCGGACGCAAAACGGAAATGATGATGATGATGATAAACTAGCTCAATGATGATAGGTGACGGATAAAAGTAGGCCAAATCCTCAAAAGTATTTGCAAGGTCATAAATCAAAACATTAATGCGGCAGTGCAGTTTTTAAAGTTACAACTACATGCATTGTAACTGACTAACACACAGTAAAATCATGCACACCGTGCAGACTCATTTGTACAGCAATTTAGGAACTAAAGATGCGATTATGAATCAAAACAACGCTTTGGAAACTTGTCAGTTCAATCATCACTAACCCGATCGCGTTCAAAGTCTTCAGAAAAGTGTTCTGATGTTTGGACATGAACTTCGAATAAGCCTGTGAATGTGAATTCTGCTCCGCGTTTATCCGCTGCATCTCATTGAATATTTCTTCCATCTGAAACCGAGATCGTAGATAATGTGAATACATGTAATAATAATGGGTCGCAAATGTGTAACGAACGAAGTCCCGATTTGAAAGCATTCAAACTACATTCAAATTAATAGGTACACTGTATGTAAACTTTTTTAAAAATATTTTATGTATATAAAATTGTTATTTATATATTTTTTTAAAACTTTTTTACTAAATCGATATGATCAGATCGAGTAAGTAACGAAAAAGTTCAGTTGCAGGCTTTGTATTAAGTTGTAGGGCCTAGTCACACGTGGGCACCAATTATAAATGAATCGATCGATTAATATCCGAGCCAAAGCAGACTGTTGTAAATTTATGGGCTCACCTTGAATGAAAATTTCAGTGACAAGCAGATCTAGTATAAAGCACGCAGATCTTTTCTTACTGCTGAAAGTAAGAATGAACCTTCGTCAGGCTGGTCCTTTGGCTACCTTATATACAATTGCTGAAAATCCGGATAAACGAATTTTTTTGTAATATAGGCTTAACTGCCATATAAAAGAGCTTTTGAATTAGTACATGTAAAGAAAAATTAGCTGCACTCAAAAGACTCAAGCAGTCATTCATTAGAATGAATGCTTCATCTTTCTGCCAAATTTTTGTGAAATTTCGTTCAGGTATTACTGAATAAACTAACGGTAAGGCTATACAATATACACGTACAGTTAACAGCGTTCCGAAAGTGGATTAGTAGCTGTTCCCGCCCATCTAGATTCTAGACATCCGTCCTTTTTGTTAGTGATATACAATGTTCATTCAGATGCGCAGAGCAATTTTGCTTTACATGCCTTACGAACCGTTTCAAAACAGTTATCCCTAACGAATATCATAGTGCGTCTGTATTACAATACAGACGCACTATGATTGTATGCATTGTGGAGACAATGGATGTATGCATTGTCTGGCCCTGTAGTCTATGCAAGTAATAGCCTTTTCTATTTGAGAAAAAGTAGAATAATCTTAGGCTCGTCATGTTCTGTTCGATCTAGCACGTGCATTTTTGACTGAAGCATTCGCCTATGCGACTGCCAGACCAGTAGGCCCATTGCACACAAACACTAAGTAGGTTACATTGTACGTGCCTGTAGGCCTACATGACATTGTCATCCTACGCAGTGGTGAAAGTGGAAATAAGAATCGCGGGGTCCCGCATTTCGAAAGTAAAATGTCCGTTTGTCATACATTTATTTTAACGACGAATAGAGTCTCACGCAGACATGGAAAAATATATAATGCATGCCTAATGCACACTTTTAGGCCTACATCATGGCTGCATAATATTGTCGATTTAAAGGCCATTTAGAATTATTGTCAAATATTGGCGTACGGTTTAGCAAATTAAGATAGCTACATGATCATTATGCATAAACTCTGGTCCCATATTTGAAGTGCCGAGTCTCAAATATACATGTACCGGGTTCGAAATTTGGGCTGGCGGGTCAGAGATTCGGCGGGATCCGCCCCACTTTAACACTGAGGACCCTCAGTTCCTGTGTGGTTACTACATCATATAGGCCATCTGAATACGAAATGGCCACGCATGACGACTGGCCTTGAATACTGCCAGTCAAAACATTTTGCTGCAGCATGAGGCGGTCAATATTTGATCGATAGAGAAAGCGTGGGTCCAGTGCAACCAAGCAACCACGGATCACTGACAACAAAGAAGAATGATCTAGATTCCAATCAGAGGCCTATAAATCAATCAATCAGTCAATCAATCAATCGATCAATCAATCAATCAATCAATGTCGGACAACTTATATAGCGCCATAACATGACCTAAGTCATCACAAGGGCGCTTTACAATCACACATACCCATTCTAGCAGTTCAAGCTGCTGTCATGCACTGTCACATAGGAGCAAATGATGAACAGAATGCTATGAAAGAGTCACTACCTCCCCTTTCTCAATTACAATTTTTCAGAGCTTTCCGGTACGATAAATTTAACTCTATGCAGTGATCTTAAATTTACTAGACATGGAGCTTTCTGTTCACGCTGAGTTAGAAGCTCGGTTACACCACTAGTTAAGCCATCAAGTGCACTCAGCGAGCGTACACCGCAGTGCTCAATGGTGCTCCAAGGAAGTGAAGTGCATGCATTGCCAAAAGGGCAAAAATAAGAAAATGTGTCATTGCTTACCGTCGTGTTTTGCATGACAGCAAAGGCCTACAATACCATGTAAGTTACCGGAACTTTGGTCTCGGAAGCGCCGACGTCCGCCGCCACCCGTTAGAATCTCAGTATCAACCAGCCGCTAAGCTATCGACTTCAGTCGTTTACTTTTGTTCGCGCCTCCGCCGTTAAGATAGAGATTGCTAGCGACTTAATACATTAATTAATTGGAGAGAGATCTCTAGCCTTGTTCTATAACTTTTATTTTACCAAATGATAGCATATTATAGGCTTACATGTGCTCATCATATGTATCACAATAATTATGTAAAAAAATGTTCGCACACTGAACAAACCCGAGTAGCCAATGAAGCCTAGTAAGTTTAATTTGATTGAGTAGGCCATCTTTGATGAACAGCGAAGAACTAAATTCAAAATTCCAAGTTTTTATATTATTATAGTTAATAAAGATCAATTATCATGTATAATCTTATTATCATAATTATCAAAATAAAAATGACTATCCTAAACATGTTACTGTGCCGTAATTAGCATCTTTGTTATTAGGCATACAACAACCTAGTTGCACCACGTCCGGATGAAAATGAGAACACTTCAAACTTGTCAGAACTCGGTCAAAAGTTGTCAGATTGGTCTGCAATTTTAGATAAAACAACTGTAACCATATCTACACCAACCTGGAAATGTGCAGAGAAATGCGAGTAAGTTTTACAAAATTATGGCTGTTTTAAAAAAGTACCGAAAAAAAAGCTTCCACATTAGTATCTACGTATTGTGCCCTTACAGTCCAGTGACGACCAAGCAGAGCATAAATTCGGTCACAACTGATGTTCAAAGTGTCCTTCTTGGTTGCGTCCACATTCCAAAAGACGTAGTGGTATATCCGGTAGACCCTAAGATATGAAGTGTAAAGTCTACACCTCTACTGGAGGAGCGCGTTTATCACACTGGCATTCGTGACGCTAATCACCACTTCAACTCGCATGCTTGAAAAGAGGCTGTTGTTTAATCACCAAATCATGGATCAAGCAATTAAACAGTGGCGTCCCCGTCTACTGTCATGTGTACGCAAACAAGGAGGACACTATGAACATCAGCTGTGACTAAATTTCTGGACTTCTTGTGTGTAACTTGACATTAAGCACACACAATACGCAGCAACTAATGTGGAAACGTTTTTCGATACTTTTTTTAAACAGCCGCAATTTTGTCAAAACTAATCGCATTTCTCCACAAATTTCTGGGTTGGTGTAGATATGGCTACAGTTATTGTGTGTAAAATTTCAGACGAATCTGGTAACTTTTGATCGAGTTATGACAAGTTTAGAGTGTTCTCATTTTCATCCGGACATGTTGTATATACATGTTGTATATACATGTTGTATATACATGTTGTATATACATGTTGTATATACATGTTGTATATACATGTTGTATA
>JAQIWG010003306.1:0-18167 GCA_034695025.1 Chamaedrilus cognettii
GGGGCGGGGGTACAGAGCGGGGAGGTGTGACAGAAGACCAGATGATGAACAAGGTTGGTTTGACTAAATAGTTGAGAATCAGCATGCTATGCGCTCTGCATACAATATCACAATGAATAGATTATGAAAAACCAATATTTTATATTATTGTAAAATAATGCATTAAGAAACAAATATCGCTTTATAATTATTATCAGCAGCCAATGCATTTCAAGCACATGCCGACATCAACGCTGAACGTCGACACACGTCAGTAACCTATAGACGAGTGTGCCTATAGGCTCACAGCGTGCTGTGAAACATCGTTATGAACTGTTAGCTAATCTGAATTACGATGGTGTGAATCAAAAACACAGTCGACAAAACGTAGTATCACTCGATCGCTTACATGTACACCAATTAATGGATTGATTCAATTCAGAGATGATTCTATAATGAGACGTATTAAGAACTGATGTAAACACGGTAGCGTTCACCACACAGCGGAAAATTTCAAAGCATGTGGTGTGTAAGTTTGTCCCATCGCGCCAACGATAGCGCGTCTATATTTGTGTTGAACAATGTATAGAACACTGCATGATCTAATGCACGCATGCCAGTTGCATGGTAGAGTTGTAATGCACTGAAATCTAATCTTGACCTTGGACTATTTAACGCCCGGCATGCAATTGGTTGCCGAGATCTTAATTACTGATCAAGATTTAAGCACTTAATTAAGAAACTCAACCTTAGTGTAAGCCGAGACTTTAAGGCCATGAATACCTGTATGAATACTTAGTCTATGAATACCAGTATAAATACTTAGGCTATAAATGCCTGCATGCTAAATTTATATTTTGGGACTAGTATATCTGTTACAGTCACAGTAGCCGATGTCACATATAATATTGAAGAGCTGCTACAACAACTTGCATAAGTTTGCCCGCGTCTATGCGCTCTTTCCCATATATTTAACGCTAAAAGCCGTTCACCCTACACCCGTTCCACTGCTCGACCCGGGAGTGTCTATAACTAAGTAGGACGCTAATGCGCGACGGAACAGCGGCCTTCAGCGCGGACACTTAGAGGAAGAGACGCGGCGTGATACAGAACCGACCCATGCACGGCGTGCAGCCTAACAGCTTCTCGCTCCGCTTGTTTGGACTATCGACTCGTGTCCACGGGGAACGCTGCTCTCACTGACTGCAGAGCGCTTGCTTACCCGGGCTGAAAGCACTCGAGGAAAGAACGCGAGAATTGTTTGAAGTAATGGCAGGGAGAGCGTGGAACGGAATACCGGGAAATGGGAATGAATACAATCGACTGGAATTCGACAATAAGTTTCTAATAAAAACCGTTTTGTAGCCCAATGCGTAGGCCTTCAACGAGTGTTTTCGATACATACAAATGTATAGAATATTCTATCATTTATATGTTTACAATGACACTCAGCTCGTTTGTAAACATAACAAATTATAGCTAAAATATTTGTCCATCTCTGCGATATAATTTCTGCACTTCATTCGTGAATGTTTTGAAAACAATATTATTGAAATTATTTCCCAATTTGACGTCAATTTGAGTCACGTTTTACTCCAAGCAGTCTCGATTAAAAACCACAGACAACTTCGGATTCAGTTGGAGTAGCACTACGTCGATTGGACTTCATTTGGACTGTTAATCCAACACAGACTCATCTTCATATCAGCAGCGGCAGACTAGCCGCGCACACGCTTAACCTCTGTTTATTCTCAGACCTTGATTTGTGCTGACGTTGAAATGACGCCAAGAAGTTGCGATTACTACCGCAGCTAAGCGAGTTATGACATGCGCGCCACTCGTACAGGCTGCATCTAGGTGACTATACTATCTGACTGAGTGATGCTCAGTATTTAGAACAGATTCTGCCGCACCTCCAAAAGTCTTTCCTTGATCCTTGGAGGCTTAAAAATAGACCAACACTTAGACCAACAGTCGTAACATATACTTCTAGCTGCTAAGCAAAAGAGAGAATCTTTATTGTGGTGATTTGTCCTGTAGATAAAACTGACTTCAATCTGAAGTTTAAGTCGTATACTATTTGGGTGGAGCTGTCAGCCAAAGGTCATGGTATCAAGATCTTACAGAATTATGATTGTACATGCATACCGCACCAATGGGCGTCACGCGGACAGCAATGGGAACTATAGCGCTGGCATCATACATGTAGGTGCGGAAAAAGCGCAAAAGATTTAATCGGAAAAACGACTTCAAATGAACAAGTTTGTAATCTAGATTTTAAATGGCAAAATTGGTGAAGCGGATTTACGCATGTATGTTATGCGCGTGTCTGAAGTACAATGTCATGTATATACCTGGGGGACAGATGCAGGCTGGCGAGTTGCGTCGACTTCTAGAGGAGCGCACGACTGACGGGACTTCTTGTCTGATCTGAACACAGTCCAAGTCAGCAGCATTACATACATGTGCACATGTAGGGCACAACGGGCTATTGGGCATTATACATGCAGACGCATGATTAAACCATGCATTGTAGTGATACTGCAATATCAATACAGTACGTTAAATACTGATGTTTCCATTTCGCATGTTTTATCGATTGTTTTTATTATTATTTCATTGACTCGTTACATAATAATTGTGATCAACAAACGATTATCTGACGGAACGTGTGTAAGACTACAGGTAGGGCGATTCAAGCAACACTAAATCTCAGCGCTGCAGCTTCCCAAAAACTGACAGAAGTCTTTCGCGATAAGACTTTCTCACTTATTTACTTCTATCTCAGCGATCAGTGTTCCATATTTGAGGGCTCCGTTCATCCGTCCCGATCTATTATCTCAATCCGCCCGCGGCGCTTCCCGCGCAACTCTCGCGCACAGCGCGGCGTTGTCAAAACATCGCGCGATAACATCAACAGCGCCAAACCGCTCCTCAGATATTACGGAACGAAGTCGGCCCGCAGTTTATAAATGGTCCAAACGATGATACGGTTAACGCGCTGAATCGAATCCAGATTTTCCTCGTCGGGAGGGAGCGTATGATTCCAGATTTTTTGTAAATCTGCGTCAATAAGTGAGAAAAGGGCAATATTGTTATCGCGAAGGCGTCCTGAGTTTTGAGCGTGTTGAATCACTCGCGCGGAAATCGTGAAAGCGTTCATTCTGCGCTTCAAATTAAAAGATACGAGAAAATGGAGAAAACACAGGGCATAGATAACTTAATGCAACATGTATATTTTTCAGACAAAATCTTGAGACGTCAGTAATTTTTAAACACGTCTAATTGGAAATTCAAAGCAAAGGTATGTTATAATCCTTGTTGCAACAATGCTCCACACTGCCCGGGCACATTGCATGTAACAGTGCACCCAAAAAAACTAAATAGCGGCTGTAGACCTACAATTCTCATTGATTTTAGGCCGTACAAAAAATCAAAACCTATAGATAAAAATATCAATTTCGCTAATATTTCAATTAATTTTATGAATTTTGTCAGCATCCGAAGACAAATTGAAGGACTCTGTGCTGCATGTCATTGTTGATCCACATCGCACGAATATCATTATTCAGTGAATATCATTATTCAGTGAATATCATTATTCAGTGAATATCATTATTCAGTGAATATCATTATTCAATGAATATCATTATTCAGTGAATATCGTTCTTCAGTGAATATCATTATTCAGTGAATATCATTCTTCAGTGAATATCAGTATTCAGTGAATGTCATTATTCAGTCACAAGGAAACCCAAACACGCCCCTATCCAAATTTCATCAATCCCTTCCTGGAGTTTAGACGAGTTAATCATTATCTATCGGACACAAGAACAATCTCCATCAAGTCTCATCCGGACCGCTGCATTGTACCGAAGACACGTCCCGGGTCAAGCGGGTTAACAGAGCAAACTGAGCCAAGTGCGTGTATCTCGCTATTTGGAGATGGAGTGTCGGTCTTGATGTGAGAACGATGGATTCAGGGAGAGGAAATGCAACGATATTGAATAGCATAATAAACATTGCGGCCCGCGATAGGATAACGAGAATTCCCTTATTTCCTTCAAAAATAGGCCTTAGAATGACAGACTTCTTAGAAATATTACACCTTCTTCATGATGCTGATGTGCAACACAATCCTACAAAGCTTTACCTGCATGCTGACTTCGCCATATGCTTGCAGATCAAAGTGTGGCGACTTAAGCTTGTATCTTTGTTTGACGTTTAGGCCCATTACAGGCCCATCGTTCAAAATGTGTTAAAATAGCCAAATAATACCTGTGCGTTGTGTTGAACCCAAGGTCCGATACCGCATATACTGAAATTAAATTCATATTCGGCTGCTGAATATAGTAACCAGTGCATGACGCAGGCTATCGTTTACTTGGATGTTCCCTCTCTCTCCTTAGTGCGCTCCCAAACGGCAGGTCACTGCCATTCAATATATCTGGCGATAAAAGTCGCATTTCAGATAATGAACAACAATAATTAATGTTAATATTGCGCAGTTCAATAAGCGACGGGATCGTTCACTCGACCGTGAACACAAAACAATGCTAATTCTCAGATAAATGCACAGCCCACACGCTACAAATCATGGTTCATCGTTCAAACAGAAGACTCAGCAAGAGTACAAGCATCACCTCAGTGGACGAGACAGACCCGAGTCGCTCGTCGATAATCCTCATCAGGTTGCCATCCCCACACTCCCTTCGCAGCCCCTCCACCTCCCGCTGTAACTCGCCCAGGTGTCGCCACTGTATCACGAGCACGAAAGTAATCACTGACGCCGCCGCGGCGCTCAAAACCGACGGTAAAAACGTGACGCCGCATATTCTCGATGACGTCACTGCGGCCGATGACGTCATTGTGAGACGTGATGACGTAGTGTCTGTGGACGGGGCGCGACGTTTCTTCTCGGCGCCGTTCGAGGAGGGATGAGATCCCGGGGGATGGGGGGGTTCCATGGCGTGTCAGTTGATTAGCACGCCAGCGCTAACTGCGTACGCTACAAGTATGGGTATGCGTTCTGGTAGAGTGCTGTGTCGCTCAAATCCGCTCAAATCCCTGAAGTTGACGCGGCTGAAACCAAGTCTACCAAGCGCTCGGCTAGAACATAAACAACGAAGTATGTGTTGACTATCTGGTCTCAGATGCTTGACGGGAAGGTTAACTTTATTAGTCTACACTAACGTTTGCGAATTGGGTCACTGGTAGCAGTGCGGCACTAAACGAGCTGCGGTTTTAAGACATTTTCTTCGTGATTATAATAGTTCAGTTACTATACACGCAGCACTAACTAACACACAAAACTTAGGCTACAATAACTTACTCCAACTACCGCCAGGCTATCATTAACATTCACAATCGTCTAATCGTTTCTACTGCATCAGTGCCATCAAAATAATATATTGTTGCAAGCCAAGATGTTCACCGTCGATCGCGAAGGTGAGAGTTTTTTTTAGTTTCTGGTCCCGTTAAAAAATATTCAAAATTACAACGCGCGCGTCTATCTATAGCCTATATTATAAAACATAGTAACAAGACTATATCACGAGCACGGCGTAGATTGATGGCCCTCAGTGGCATTCCGCCCGACATCCAGAGCAATAACACGCGCGCAGTCAGTTTCATAGTGATTGCTCCTCTCAATGGAGTGGGCGCCGGCCGTCAGGCTGCTCGCAGGTGTTCCACGATGATTGAAGTCGCCACTAACAGCGAACGAGCAAAAGGCTCGGTCTCAGTAGCGTCGGTGGGGGGGCGGGGGCAGAGACCTCAGGGGTCGTATTTCGGGATCGCGCCAAGAAATCAGATAAATTAAGTCACAATGGACAAGTTAATACCTCATTGGTTTTGCTGCATTTTAGTAAAGATAAATTTATGAAAAGCGCTTCAAACTAGCGCCATGCCAGACAGACTCGTCGAGGCTCGCTGCGTGTCGAGGACAAGGCTGGAGTGGATGCTCTGCTACGCAAAGTCGCAGTCGCAAAGTGCATTTTAACTAAAATATTCGACTAGGGGCTAACAATTTTAAATTTGCAATTTTTCGGCGCCAATGTTAATGAGATGAACAAACGGAGCACCCAAAGTTTCGTGGCTACCCCTCTCCCCCCTGCGGACTACTCCTCCCCCCAGCTAGTGAGTTGTAGAATCCAAAGCGTCACTTTTCCGAAAGAGGCTTGCGCCACTGGTCCTCACAATAATTGGGCCCCAGAAACCAAACACCGTCGTTGCACCGCCGTGCGATAGATGGCCGGCGCGCGATGACATTTAATACGTCAGGTAGCGCGCCGCGCCATGTTTACGGCCGCAGCTGTTGGGGCTTATTGGCGCAGACAAGGTCAGACATCCGCGCAGAATCCCTGGGACTCGTCGAGCAGTTCCTACTCTATCGCGTAATTAATCGTAATTATCGGCAACCGAACAACTGTTGCTCCAATCGGGCTCAGGCTGGCGCGGATTAATATTTGGGGCTTCTCTGAATCCGCACTTAAATTGAAGGCTAGACCTGGAGGATACAATGTCGTGTATACATCGTGGGCCTGGACGATAACAGAGTCTATTCGACATCAATGCTAGCGCCTACGGATCAAGTTGATCGCGGATGCAATACGTCCGTTCTCATCAATAATACAGGCCAAATTAAGTCTCATTCAAAAAAATTGGGATTAATAAAGAATTAATTCTTTATTAATTCTTAATTTTTAATTCAAGTTTTTTCACAGGCTTACGATAAGCAAGCGATGATGATGCTATTGTTAGTCACACTGCATGTAAATATTTTTCATACAATGTAACAGAAGTTGCAAGTTTTGACCTACTAGATTTAACGGAAAACTCCAGCGGTGTCTCAGCGCAGCGCTGTATCATACATTATAGCCACATGGCCTAACGATCCTCTACTAAACTGTTGCTTGCCTGCTAGCGTCGCGCAGACAGACGGCCACGTTCAAGGCACAGAGTCGCGCACATTCGTCAGCGCTGCTGTAGGGCCTATACGACATTGTGATCGAAGACTTGGCACACACGCAGACTACACGCAACGCGCAGCCTAAGTTAGGCCACGTGTTGCGGGCAACAACGGAATTGATTTGATTAGATCTCAACTTCTTGCCGAATAATTCCAGAGCTACAAAGGCCAGAGAAGAACGAGAATAAAATCGAGATAAAACTTTTTATTGCCCAGAAATGAGTAGAACAGCGACACAATACCGACATCGAGAAGAGTACCGGTGAAAGGCACTAGAAACTAGAGCTCTATTAAATATAGAAATAACATTAATATTGCAACACCTGTTCACGTAGTTCACTGTCAAAAAGCCTCATCAAAGACGTATAAGAAATTAGCCTACACTGTCAAATTAGCATTCAACAGGATCTACAAATTACAATGCAGATAAGACGCTATTAAAAAACTTAAATGCACGACGTTTACTACTAAAACAATGCAGACCGGCTAAAGTGAACTCCCGAATAGCCTGCGCGGCGCGCGAGATTGCGGTATGCTAAATAAAATGCGCTACTAGAAATACGCAGCATACGGCGATAATTGAACATTTCGGCACGCAGAGAATAAACACAAGTTTGGACGGTTGACGACGGACATCTTCGCCGCGTAATAAATAACAACAAATGATAAACGCACGACATCGATACGCGCTAATTATTTTGCAAGAAAATTACAAATAAATACGTTAACTCTAGGCTCTTAACTCAGACTCACTTATCGTTTAATGCAGGGCATTAACCACACTGCAATATTGATGATGACAAGCGACCTGTTCTGCTTAAATTCAGTCAGAGTGTGTATGTACACTTAGAACGCACCAAAAATATGTCATGCAAACGAAGATGAAAAAAACATCCTTCGCTTAATTTCAGGCAGTGTCACTGCGTAAGTTCATTCACGCAGAGTCACCGATATGAGATTTCTAAAGTCCATCAATTTATTTTGCGCAACAATATTTAAGATTTAAGCCTAATTGTTTTTTAGGCTTAAATCTTAAATATTTTGGAGTACAAAATTTTTACTACGCAAGTATACAATAAACTCAAGCACACAATAATTGCTAGTTAGTTCCTGCAGCGCTCAGAAATATGCACATTTAATTAAGACATCTAAAAGGATTCTATGAGGCTTAGGTTTGAACAGCGATTTAAGCAAAAATGTCGATCAAATATCAATATTGTAACTTTCACAACCAACTTCATATCTAACTCTGACGCCCATATTGACTCGATAAAATTCTAACAGTTTGCACAAAGACAACAAAGATTTCTGCATATGCAAAGACAATATTTACAGCGACATTATGTGAAAATTGCACGCGATTTAAGATATTTATTATGCAATAGTCTAAAAGTGTATTTCTTGGTCGACAACGGCAGAGTTAAGGAAGAATTACAGAAATCAAAAACCAAGATAGGTCAGAATAACGTAGAAGAAACTTGAACAAAAACTCAACAGTTGATCGTCTTCAAAACCAATCGCACACAACAATAAAGTAAACAAAACCTAAACTTAGCTAACTTAGCCTAATAACCTGACCTGACCTGATTCCAACCATTGCTGCCAATCAGAATCTGGTCACAGGCACAATCTGCTCCTATAGCGTAGTGACTGAGGAGACGCAGAACTCCATAGACAGGTTATTAACAAAGAACTGAGGCTCAGGTCGATGATTATATGCAGGCCATCCAATGCTGTGTAAGTAGTAGAAGCACTGCAGTCAAGCGGTAAGGCTCAGTCAGCTATGCTATATATGCCATCAAGTTGGCTCAATAATGTTGGCAGGAGGTTCATCGGCCACAAAGACTGAGTCTAGCACCATGTCACGCACCCACATAACATCAACGTCCACAAAATATCGCCCTCCATTCACTGTAACAGGCTTGTAGTCGTATAGACAATAGTAAAGGCATGTAGAGACAATCGCACAGGGAGTAGCAGATATCAAGGCAGCAACATTGCTTTCATCAACTGCAGTGCAGTGCAGTACACACGCACACAAAATACATTTTTTAAATGTCGAACTCGGATCTCTCATTTGTTTCAATGCTTTGACAAGTTACCAACATCTGGCAATAACAATGATGAACGTACCAGTGTATACGTACCAGTGTATACGTACCAGTGTATACGTACCAGTGTATACGTACCAGTGTATACGTACCAGTGTATACGTCACAAATAACTTCAACACGACACTGCATATGATGCACGTGATGCATACTATTTTCAGTGCACGCTTTATTCCATTAATACATTCGCCATTGAATCTTAACCATATTGCACATAATTGATACAATAACATATGTAATACGTTTTTACTCGACATTGAATTTGGCACCTAGCCACACAGTAACAGCTATTAAAGCTGTTGTCCAGTTGAGTCTTGGTCGCAGCAGTACACCTATTACGTTGTGTCAAGACTGATGCAGATTATCCACAATTTTCACAACTCACGTCCAACTCTGCGCAGTCCAATAAAAGCTAAATCATCCGGACATATAAAATTGCTGTGACGTCACTGACTGCTCTCCTACACTTCAGCCACAAACACGCAGCAGTACACTCACTCCTCTATTAACAAAGTTTACCCTTCTGGGAACAATGTTCACACCCCTAGGTCAGAGTTCACCCCCCACCAGGCAAAAGTCTCATCTGAGGTCAAATTTCCTTCCTGAGGTCAGCATTCATCACCCCTCCTAGGCCAAAGTTCACCCCCCACTAGGCGAAGGTTCCCTCCTGAGGTCAAATGTCCATCCTGGTCAGGATTCATCACCCCCTAAGTCAAAGTTCACCCCACTACATCAGCTTCTTCCTGGGGTCAAAGTTCTCATCTGGGATCTAAGCCCAGGAAGGACGCTGGGAAGCCTCTAGGGAGGGGGTCAAAGTTACCCCCCCCCAAGAGTGGTCAGAGTTCATCCTCCCTCTAGAGAGGTCAGAGTTCATCCTCCCCATAGCCGACGTTGACCTCGCTGCTCTTGCAGAAGGTCGCGGTGAAGGGAATACAGTTGAAGAGCGCGCAGACGGTGCAGTTCCCTATGGGACTGACATAGAAGAGGACGACTAGCGCGACAAGCAGCGCGACAGAGACAAGCAGACAGACAACGATGGCAATCTTCTTGCCTCGTCGGTCCACCACGTTGAACGTCACATAGCTGCAGCAGTGACACAGACTAACGCCACGTAGCTGCAGCAATGACACAGACTAACGTCACGTAGCTGAAGCAGTGACACAGACTAACATAGTCTGGCATCCTGGAAGAAGCAGGGTGCAACTAGAACCAGCTGCTACATGTATAGATAGGTGTCAAATATAAACTGTTTGTATAACCTACTAATTACAGATCGATAGGCAAACATAAAGTACTAGACAATTACAAAAGAGTTTTACCCACACAAGCCCGGCTAACACACAACACACAAACAGTATTATATCTATAAATCAGACGCACGGCAGCAGAGCGAAGGAGAGCAGAAAGCCGAAGAGAAATCCGACGACGTGTGCGTAGTTGTCGATCCAGGGCAGGAAGCCCGCGAGGAAGAGTACGCCGACGATGAGTGAGAGTTGGGCAAGCGCCCAGCATGGCGAGGCGAGCAGCTGCCAGCTCTGCACCACCTCGACGAACAGACAGGCCAGCAGGCCGAACTGGGACCCAGCAGGACCAGCCTGCGACCAACCGAAAATTTATACCCAATACAAAATTTATACAAACTCTATATAATATAATTACCGTTTTTGTTGATTTATTGATTCGATTTATAATTGAAAATCATATTTTAATATTTGGCCATTAATAAATTATCTAAATAAATACTGAATAAATAATTGATTCACTATTTAAATTTAAAATTTATAACTCTATTCTCAATAAAAAATATCATTAATTTTTATATGGCTTTTCATAGCTTAATAATCAAACTTCAACGCTTCTACATAAGAAATAAAAAAAGGCTTCTCACATCTTAGCAAGGAGGCATCAACAGGTGTGCAGAAAGTAACTAGGCCTGCCATACCAAGTTTTGTTCCTCAAATCGCAAACAAGAAAGGACGCTTGCTTACCAAGCTGCCTGCCACTCACCTCGACATGGTAGGGGAGGAAGATGGTGCTTGCCAGGCTGCCTGCCACTCACCTAGACGTGGTAGGGGAGGAAGATAGCGCTTGCCAGGCTGCCTGCCACTCACCTCGACATGGTAGGGGAGGAAGATGGTGCTTGTCAAACTGCCTGCCACTCACCTCGACGTGGTAGGGGAGGAAGATAGCGCTTGCCAGGCCGCCTGCCACTCACCTCGACGTGGTAGGGGAGGAAGATGGCGCTTGCCAGGCTGCCTGCCACGCCACTGACGATGTAGATGATGCCAATGCGGAACCAGCCGGCGAGCTTCTCAAGGTCGCGCATGACGACCACTTGAAAGACGACCGAGATGAAAAGCTGGATCAGTCTGCAGCCCGCCGCACACACAATACTATTTGGGTGCATAGTTTTGTTGATAGTAGCGCATCACAGCAGAGCGGCGTGAAATAAATGCACTGACTCCGTTACGCGCACACCGCAGAAACACGAACAGCATAAAGATTAAGTACAGAGGTTGTTTATAGCAAACGGTGAAGTTCTACGAGTAATATAGCCATTGCAAGTCAAAAAGAGATTTGTGAAGGGAGATACAGAATTACTATAACTGTGTGATCAATGAAGCTGGTCTACTTACCGTACACCAAGAAATCAGTGATCATGTCCCCCAACAACGGATTGTAAATAGTCATGTAAGTCAGCTATAACTACTTAACCAGCTACTGACCTACGGTACTCAAGTTCGACCTAGATTACTTCGACCTACCTAAGTTTGACCGACGTGAGTGTGACCCACATACCCGGCATGGAGGAAGAGTGAGGTCCAGAGTCGATAGAACTGGTTGGGCACGTTGTCGTGAAGGAAGGGCATCATGCCACAGACCTCATTCAAGCAGTCTGCCTGCAGCCACACAGCACAAGCCCAGGCGGTAGAATGTAAACAACGCAGGCCCAGGCTGTGGAATGTAAACAAAGCAAGCTGAGGCTGCAAAAATGTAGACAAAGCAAGCCCAAGCTGTAGAATGTAGACAAAGAAAGAGCGATAATGGTCCAGGATGTAGAAAGTAAGCTAGATCACTGGTGTAGTTTGTAAACAAAGCAGTTAGACCTGGGCCATTATTTGTAAACAAAGCAGCCAGGTCTGGGCTGGACAGTGCATTGATTCGAAACCGGGCCGTCGGCCGCGGCTAAGGTTTCAAGACACTTGGTGCACCCCTGGCAAAGATGGTCCAAATTTGTCAGCCCTGCAAATATTCATCCATTGGGGTGGAGTGCAGTAGTGAAGTTGAAGTTGAAGGACGGTGGATACCTGTGAGCAGAGCGGTGGATACCTGTGAGCAGAGAGTGAGTTCGTCATGGAAGTAGCCGCGCAGAAAGGCGCAGTGCTCCCTCGTCGTCATGATGCACCGACTGTGGATACCCACACAGCACGGCCGACCAATGATCTCACACGTCATATGCGATTGATCCGCCGACACCGCGCGCTGCTCCGTGCAGACCTGCAACCAACCAATCAAACATGAGCACTCTCATTAGTTCACTCTATCTAATTTAGTTCTATTTTCCTTTAATTAATAATTTTATAATAATTATATTATAATAATTAACTTAATATTTATATTAAAGTGTAAGCGTTATCTAAAATCACTTTTTTTTTTCTCTTGTATATTTATTTGACACAATAAACTTAATTTAAATCACCGATTAATTTCTATCACCTTTGTCCGTTAAGTCATGCCATGCTGCGATCCAAAAGCCACAGTGCAAATCATCACATTGAGCTTGTTAGTTATGATTGGTAGTGTTTGTTACAGCTCACCGGCCACCTGGTGATGTCGTCAGGCCACTCGTTGATCGACTTGATAGAGGGCGGCACTGCGCAGTACCTGTACATGATTACATAACCACATGGACGACTGTACCTTACTAGTAGATGTAACAGCGTACATGCGCCAAACAATGAACTAACTAGATATATATAAATATCAGTGAGTAGAATCTTGTAGCACTAAGCATTCGTTGAATCAAAATTGACCTGCAAGTCATCCTTATGGCTGATTGCACCAAAGTGTGTATCATCCAGCTCTTAGGTCTCGGAGCATTAAAAACAATGCTTAAAAAAATCAGATCAAATAAATTTGATATTCAGATCATATTTTTAACATGCATTGTGCAAGGCATATACACTTTGTTCATACAGAACATGAAATTTTTTGATAAATTAATTCTACAGCGTGTTCCACAAACTTTGGGTCGAGCCCGCAGACGCTCCCTGAAGTTTCTCTCCTCGTCGAGGAATTCATTGCACTCCATTTGAGCCAAGTGGAGAGTGTCTTCTGTAACAGAGCACAGTGTACATGTAGTCGATCAGACACTGTAACAGGGCACAGTGTAGTTGATCAGATACACTGTAACAGGGCACAGTGTAGTTGATCAGATACACTGTAACAGGGCACAGCGTAGTCGATCTAAGCGAGTGTAACAGGCACAGTGTAGTCGATCTAAGCGAGTGTAATAGCGCACAGCGTAGTCGATCTAAGCCAGTCAAATAAAATCAAATAAATTTTATTACAAACACACAGTGTAGGTTATAAGCAAGTAAGTATTCGCTAAAACGTGTTTATCACTCCGGACAACAGGCGCTGAGTGTGACACACCAAGAACGCGCTCACGTTGCCCGGCCTTTGCACATGTATATATTACAGTCTAACAGGCACAGCGTAGTCGATCTAAGCAAGTGTAACAGCGTACATTACATTTTAATTAATAAATCAATATGTCCAAGATGATCAAAAAAGAACATAACGGCTTGTGACAAATAAAGAAACATTATGGCACGTTTGTGACAAATAAAGCGTATCCGTCTCAAGGCAGATCCGGCAGCAGGAAGAGGCCACTTCGAGCCACACCACGGGAGGCATAACTGCACCCTAAAAATGCATCACACTTAAAGACATTTTCAGCAAACCTGAACAACGCTAGTAGCAGAAGTATGCTCTCAAGTAGTCGAGGCAAAATTTTTTAATCTCAAGTGCTCGATGATCCCTTACGGAGCAGCGATGCGCTGACGTTTGGAAGCAGCCGGAGCCATCGTTGCGCACACAGCAGGCGGTGCGCCGCTCCTCCCTGCGCCCTTCCTCCACCACGCGGTCCACCGCCGCATCGCGACGCATGCACGGCGCGTACTTGGCACCCAAGTGTATCAGGTCTGCCTGCCGTGAACACACGCTGAACCTTAACCTAACCCTAACCCACTCCTAACCTCAGGTCTTCACCCTCCGCTTGGTCGTCGGAACATAAAAACTGTGTAGACATAACATTTACCAAAATGTAGCATTCGAGTTCTTCACCCTCCGATAGTGACAAAACACATCTACACAACAGTTACAATACAATTCCAATTATGTTGATACTATTTTCATTGTGTCGACGCAATGAAAAAGTACTTTGGCAAAATTTATTTGTATACGCAATTCTCATTCTTTTGTCAAAGCACGTTCATATAATTTACGTCTCACACAGCTCAATGCAGAGAGCCGGTAGTTAAAGACAGAAATGTTGTAGAAGCTGCTACTCACTTGTCTTGGACCCAACCACATGTTCTCAAGCTCCACTCGATGACACTTTTCTATCGCTAGACTCGTCTTGAACACCTAACAACAGAAAACTCTCGCAATAATATAATCACTAAAACTGCACAAGACCAAACCGACACCCGATTATCTCGAACATTATGAAGCTCATCTCTTGCTTCAAGATTTGATTCACAATCAACAAAAGCTTCCTGCTACTCAAAGAACTCTATGTATATTAAACAGAGCAAGAGTAACCAGTAGATTGCCAACACTTTTCAGTACAGAAAATAGCCGAGTGGACTTAAATATTGACAAAAGTTAAATTACAGCATCACTTCCATAGTGTTTTGAATGTTTGCAGGTTCTTGGCATCTAAATTCTCTGACCAATGATCATCTGAGTATACACCTTCACATATCTATCACCGTTCATTCAATTATCGGCATTTCAAGAACCACCATTAAAACATTGCAAATACAAAAAATCCGAAATATATTTTTTGTTGCTGTCAAGGTCACCTCTTCCTCAATGGTTCGCTCAGAGAAGCCGAAGGTCGTGAACCCG
Source organism: Chamaedrilus cognettii (assembly GCA_034695025.1). Lineage (NCBI taxonomy): Eukaryota > Metazoa > Annelida > Clitellata > Enchytraeida > Enchytraeidae > Chamaedrilus > Chamaedrilus cognettii. The sequence continues at coordinate 15,199 of JAQIWG010003306.1, forward strand.
TAGACAGCGACAGAGAATATATAGACGACGATCTGCACCACCGTCACCCAGTACGTGAAGTAGGGCCTGGAACCAGATCAACTTTCAGATCAAAAACGAGATTTACAGATAACATACAAAACGTTTGAAACTGTATTAAAAACCACGATTCACTACATTGCAATCACACAGTAAATAACATGTATGTTCAAATAATGTAAAAAGCACAGAAAGACTAATGGAAGTAAACTAGACTAATGCCTAACAGGCCTGTTTAAAGAAAAGTTTTGCTCCTAAAAATAAAACATAATGTCACGAAACAAAATTAGGCAATATCTTTGTACAACATTGTATAACAAGATGAGCCAATAAATATGAACAAAGAGTAGTATCAAGCAAATTGTACTGTCGTACCGGTACTCATTGATGTCAGCGAGCTGCTGCTCCACCATGCTGTCGATGCGAGACACGCGGTAGTCCCTGTCCAACCAGGCGCCCACCAGCCCCACGCCGATCTCCCTCCGGTCCGCATTGTGCAGCGTTGCCTCGATGTACCTGTCCTCTATGCGACTGCTTCCTGTGCACCCCACAAATTTTGTAGCTAGAAATGGCTGTGTCGACAAGTTCCTGCATAGTGTCGACACTACGAAGAGAGAAGACTTAGGGTTAGGGTCAGGGCCAAAAGCTAGCAATGGCTGTGGCAGGGGCGGAAGGAGACAGGAGGGCGGCAGGGAATTATACTAAATATCATACTCAGTAGGCCTACAGAGAAGGGCAGATCAAATTGACACAAAACCAAGCATCTCACCGGCAAAGACAAACCCATCCACTTCTTCCTCCCCGGTTGAGAGAGGACTGCCAGGGGGTGAAGAGAGGACCGAGGGCGTCCCGACCCCCTCCGCGCCCCCTACCCCTCCAAAACCATCATCCTTTATATGACGCTGTCGGGGGGTGATCCTTGTAAGGGGGGGAGGACTCTCAAACACTCCATCGCTGTGGATACAGAAAGGCGCTGATCAACATGCTAGCGTCACACCGATTTATTTAAAGTCTGTCTCGGTGTCCGCAGGTTTCATAGGCTGCTCTTCAATTCTACGGTAATAATATTCATCAAATATCATGATTTTATTAATTCTGGAATACAACAGACAATACAAAATTCAGTCAAAGAGTATATTTACTCTCCAATAAAATTTCAACACAGCATTTAAGGGTTGTGCAGCCTATCAGCTTTATAGTCTTTCAGCGCTCTCTATAAAATTCAAATCTATAGATGAGACAGTCACCTGGACAGTTCCAAGGGCCCGGACGTTTCACTGCGGGAAACCGCCCCCCCTACACGCTCAGAAATGCTCTCAAGGGGCCCCCTCGCGCCAAAAAATGGTCGCGGAACTTTTGGTCCGGCCGTGGGAGTGGGAAGGGGCATGTCAAAGAATACATCGTCAAGGGTCAGCTCCTCCACACCCCCTCCTCCTGCCTACACCAACAGAAACAGCACTCACCTTAATTTAAATTTCATTCCTTTTCTTTTTTCCTTTGAGCTGGACAAGATCAAGTGATTTGATGGAAATTTTCAATTACACAGCTGATGACTCTATGAAGTCGATCCTTTAACCGATGTCGAAACGGTCAAAGGATCGACAGAACCGATGTCGAAACGGTCTTAAAACCCACAGTTATTTCACTTTATATTACTATTAAGATATTGATCAACCAACTCATGTCACTGCCATTCAAAATGTCATCAATCATTTAAAGTAAGAGAATAATCATATTTCGAACATAAATTTTCTGACCAAATAAAGCGAATGCATTTGTTCAGTAGCGATGATGAAGTAGTGCCCTGTAAAAAATCAGCTCCCACTAAACGACAATGAAGGGGACTGACCTGAAAGGCCGGCGCAAAACTGCGACTGCGTGAGTAGGCCGCTCTGCGCGTGGCGGCCGAGGCTGCACTGCTTTGCTGCACACACACAGCAAGACAGTCCGAGTCCACACTAGGCTCACACAGCAATACTGTGAGATACGTATTATTACATGTGCACAAATGCTTCTTACTGATAAACCATTTTCCTCTGCCTAGTCCTCACTCCGTTCACTTACTTCACACAAAGAGTGGCGTTTATCCTGATCACACGACATCGTAACTTCAAAGTTCAACGCGACGCTGATATGGCCTTTGAACCACCGACGGTACTCTAATTCTCAAGCGCTAAATAGTAACTATACTACATCAATGCCGCATACGGATATGATATATTTAGTAAACTTACAGTGATGGATTTGATGCCATCGACGGTCATTCTCCAGACAGACTCGCGCTGCTTGCGCCTCATTGGCTGCACCCTGGCCGCGCGTCTGCTCGCACTCACTGTAGATATGCGCGACGCTTGTCTGCGCACAACACACAGCACAATACCAGTAGAACCCATAAACATCCTCACTCGCACATATTCACCAGCTACAAGCTCATAGCTATGGGCTCACGATGGCTTCTTTGGATGCCAAATGGAGCATTAAGTCTGTAACTATTTTATATTACTAAATCCTACACTTCCCAGATTTATTTCTCAGCCTTTCGATGCGGTAACAGTAAGAATTTAGAGGATGGAGTGCTGGATGCAGCAGCTGCGTGTAATGTACTCATGCACTCGCACGACTACCATCTTCATGTAACAAATAATAAATAAATTTAACTTAGAATTGTATCAGTTAAGAAACAATGCCCTTAACAGAAGCTATTTAAAAAAACACACAAAATACAAAATACAATACAACCAGACACACAACCATCCGTATAAACACTGCGCAACCAGGTCCAACAGTATAATGCAAGGTTTACAAAAAGGAAAACACACATCCACGGACCTCTGATGTCGCTGGGCAAGGGGGTCAAAGGGCTGTGGTGTCGCCCTCTTCATCCACATCGCGCCCCCGGCCCCCCCACTTCTCCCCCCTACACGAGACTCCCCATCCGTCGTCCCCCCGCC
>JAQIWG010003307.1:0-18164 GCA_034695025.1 Chamaedrilus cognettii
CCATTACCAAGTCGAGCATGAATTCCTTGACGGGGCGCCTCACAATGAAGATTGATCAAAGCAACGCCCACATTGGACCCCGGTGATTTTTGAATGGCTGCGCTTTTGTCATCAGAGCTGCTCTGCTGTTTGCTGCAAGATGCTATCACTGTGTCTTCGACCAAGGGCTGATTTGGTACAAAGGGCTTATCGACGTACGCTACCTTTCCACGTAATGCCATGACCATCCGGAAATAGAAGTACACCATGGATCCGAGCGGAAACAAATAGGCCGCTACCCTGTCAATCGCGTTTGAGATGTATTGAGAAATGGCGTTCGGATAGAGAACATATGTTTGACAGAAGCCCTGCTGGTCCTGTCCCGACGTGGAAGTAGCAAAAGTCGAGTAGTATCCTATACCAAATATCCAAACAGAGACAAAGATGGTCACAACTTTTCCCTTTCTGAAATGCGCCTTGTGCCAGAGCGGGTGGATGACAGCGAGGAATCTCTCGAAGGTGAGCGCGACGATGCCGTAGATGGAGGACACGAACATGCCGTACATCGGGAGCTGCGTGAACCAGAGGCGGCCTCGCCGTCCAGATTACCGGGAGTCCTTCTCAGGAGGTCGTTCTGGTAGATGGTCGTGAGGAACATGAAGACGGGCGCCGTCGCGTCGATGAGACTGGTTGGCAATGAAGGCGTTCGTGAGGCTCTGGCGCATCGGTTTGTGCAGAAGAATGACTGCGACGGTAAAGATGTTGAGGAAGAAGCCGAGAGTGGAGATGATGAGGTAGGCGATGCGCAGCAAGCCTGGGTTCACGACGTAGATGGCGTCAGAGGGTTACGTGATTTGTATTGCAGAGTACTCGGCTGTACTGTGCGCGAACAAGCCGCCCGTTTGTTTTGCGAACCAGTTGCTAGTAGTTTGTGCGATGGAATTCATTACGTTTGTTAAATCTACATAAGCCATGGCCATTGTAGAGCAGTCTTATGATTTGAAGTATTATGATCTGCTATTTTTGAATTCGAAAATATTCGCACGCTGTCTGAAACAGAGTAAAAATAGACAGGAATAGTAACAGTATAGCGCCTTTGCACTCTGGTATAATATAGGCGTAAACCTAGCTTAGGCTACGTAAGTTAGGCTTACGCCTATATTATACCATATCATTTTACGTTTCAGAGTTAGGGATATGTCCTCATGCTATTTATCTTAAAAGCAATGCTACAAATGCTTCGTTGTAAAAGGCTACTTCTTTCTTTTTGAATTTCTTGGTAAAATTAATTTTTCTGACCCGGGACGCCATTTTGAATTGTTTGCGGTCATTTTGAATTTGTATCCACAGGAGTATGACTTGAGATTGATGACATACGGCGGGATGAAGAATTGATGGTTAACAGAGGCTAAGCGGTACATTCAGCGGTGAGCGAATGAATCAAATTGATCGAACAGTTTTTATCGCGGTTCTGGTATTGCCTTGCCTCGTTCCAGTCCAAATGGGGGGAGTTTCCCTTGCCTCGTATATTCCACCCTTGCTCACGATTGGTTCGAATTTTTTTCTTGACCCTCCCCACCCTGCGTCCCCCCAAGCTTGAGAGGGGGGCGCCGTGCAAGGGTCGATCAAAAATAAATCAGGATCACATGTTTGTATATCAACTTCTTCTCCAAGGCCACTACAATTGCTGAGCGGATCCCCAATTTTAAGGTAGGCGCTCCCTACTTCTCGGTCTTAAAATTTGGAGGGTGGGGGCATGGCTAGGGCCTTGCCTCGTTGCAGCAAATTTCTTTTGGGTGGGTGCGCTCGTCCCCCAGCTTCTTTGTATTCCATCCATGCACGCGGTCCTGGATTTTTTTCTCGACTTCCCCCCCCCCCTCCCCTACGGGGCCCTCTAGGGCCCGCGCCTGGGGACAATTGGTCCCCTGCCTTTCCCTCGCGCCGCCACGCCTTACCATGCCTTATATATCATTAGGCATAGAAAGCTAGATTATTTGTATTAAAGTAGAGACAGAAGTGTTCGGCTGCCCATCGGCATCTGCGTCTGCTTCGTATTCTCACGCGAGAGTGCGAGAGGTACGGGGATGTGCTACCCCGGTTCTCCACCATGTACTGTTAACGTTATTGCTGTAATATTTATATTATTATCTCGGTTCCTTTCGTTGTTGGGGATGGTCTCGCTTGTTTCGTGCCCGACCTGACTTCGACAGCGGGCGTGGGCGGAAGTACGGGTTCACCCGCCGAGAGATCGTTTAAGCAGCGTCGCTAGGGGTCGTTGATCGCGAGATCAAAATGCGGTTGTTGATTTTCTTCCGCGGAATTAACCGATTTCGAGATATAAGAAGAAACGCGCAACTCGTTTTAGATGAACAGAATTTCTTTGTATTGTAATTTCGCTTCAGACAATTTAGCATTGGTTTCACGGCAATAGAATTTAGAAATTAGACTTTAGGCCTTCTCTCCTGCCAGCCCCCCTTACAACTAGTTGCAGCCCTTTTTATAACCCTGCTGTTTACCGCGGCAGTGCCTGCTTCTCTGCTATTGGTTGAAGCCTAATCCCTGGACCAATTATAATATCCCCTGTAGCGATGGCTGGCCTGCTATTGGCTGCCATCTAATTACAACACTTATGTAGCACTGCGTCCGTCTACTAGTTAAGTTAGCCTAACGGCCTAACCTTCTTAGGCCTCCACGATGTTTGGTTCATTTTATTTAATCCTCCTGTTAATTTAATTCTATATTTATCCCCCTCCGTACATTGATATAAACTAGCAGTTAGGCCTGCTCACATATACACTGTACCAAGAGTACAAAAGGCATCTAATTTGTGTTGTATTAAGAAATTCTGTTAATGCAGTAATTCAATGGTTATTTTAGCTCAGAAGCAAATCGACGCCAAGAATAACATTTCAGCGTATGTGATAAACTAAAATTGAGATATATTAGATCATTAAGGGTGGATTCTATAGTCGTTCATTTGTTCCCACCTTTGCCTTAACCTTAGCTTAGGAGACAATTTAACAGCAGCCCATACCCGTCATTCAAAATAGCTTTTTGTTTAGTCCATTTAAAATAAAATACGACGTCATTACAGTATCGTGACGTCATAGATTTCAAGCGAAATAATTTATGTTGTCACTGCATTCAAATTAACGTCATTTCTCGTGGATTTTTTTTTAGATTTAGAAATATATTGCGAGTTTTTTGAATGGCAGTGAAGGGCTGCCGCTAAATTGCGTTCCTTAGCAAGAACTTTGCTTAGCCGGGCGAAAAGGTACGTCTGTAGAATCCACCCTAAGTCTTCTAATGATCAGTGATAATAACCGTTACAGAAGGATCAGATTTTGATCTTTCACATGATCTTTGATCCACTGTACCTCAACCGTATGGAAAAGAACTAATTGGCAAAATGTTTGCAATATTTGTTTCTACTGTAAACATTTTGCCAATGACTTATTTTCCAGCGAGATCCGCACCGACAAGTCGTACCCCGCCGGGTTCATGGGTGTGATCAGCATGGAGACCTCCAACCATTATTGTTGAAATCATAGCTAGCCAAGTCTATAGGCCTACCGTAGTACCGGACTGCTGCATGTACATTGTACATGTACATTGTACACGGTGATTCAGGAAAATGGGGACCAGTGGAATGATCATTACATAACTCAACCCATTGCCAATCGATTTACATGAAACTTTCAAAAATAATACCGCAGAGATTTGCGATTATAACGAATTCATAGTTTGTGTTTAAAACTGTCCACTATTAGTTGCTACGAAGACGGCAACGCCATTGTTTGACTGACGCGTCAATGACGCGCTGGTCATTCATCCGCGATGCGCTGTTATGATTGAAAGCGAATTTTAAGAAAATCAAGATAAATATTTAACGAGCAGCGGTACGAGACCATAGGCCTACGTCGATAAAAGTTTCATGTAAATCGATAGACAACTGATTGATCATTCTACTGGCTCCCGCTTTTCTGAATCGCAGTGTATAATGAAAGACAATGTTTAAACTATAAGCGCTGAAGAGGCACGCCTTGAGTTTTCAAGACGAGGATATTACGCAGAATTCAGGGATTTTTTACCAATCTTGATCTACTTGTTGACGCAACAGAACGACTTGCGGATTTGGTACCCTAGCGAAAGAAGAACATGATTTTGGCATGTGGCCCACACGTGACCCATACGTGAATTTGGAACAACCCACTGAATTGTCACACACATGTGAGTTACATGTGACCCACATTGAACCGTATGTGAGTCACAAGTTATCACAAAAGATGACACAAAATTTTTGTCCACATGTAACGCATAGCCTATGTGGATTCATATGATGTCACGTAATGAGCGCCCGCACGTTGATGCAAGGGGGGTGCACTTGCACCCCCCTGAAAAAACAGTTTTCACCCCCTGGAAAAGCGTTTGCACCCTCCTGTGCACCCCCCTGGCTTTATAAGATTGGCTTTTGAAGTGAGGCGGCGGTTGTTGGGGGGCTTAGTAAGGCTTTTGTTAAGTCTAGTATGAAACAGTAGGTAAAGCATTATAGGTCTGGTAGCAAAAAGTTTTTGTCAGCACCCCCCCTCCCCCCCGTCGAGACTCTTGCACCTCCATGTGTTTCATGCGTGAATTTGAAACACCTACATGTATATGTGACTATCATGTGATCTCTTGTGGATCGCAGGTAGGTAACATGTGAATTACATGTGACTTTTCTGTAAGAGTAGGCCTGCATGTCGGATATCGATAAATGTTAGGAATATAGAACTAATGCAAATTCATGCGGTATCGCTCTTATTAAGTTGTATGGGCTACAGGCTAGCACAAATTTGAAAATCAAATCAGCAGGCCTAAACAAACCCTAATCCTCACCTAGCTCTAACCAAGCCTAACCTAATCTTAACTTGCTAATCTTAACACAGCCCTAACCCTAATCAGAATCTCAGCTTATTTCAGTTTAAAAAAACTTTTGGCACCAACCGGCATGCAAATTGGCAAGAGCCACGAGCGATTGGTGCAGATTTCATTCTCGCATGTTGCGCGGATAAATAAATAGGCCTACCGATGAGATAGCCGAGAGACTATGGCCTTCTTACACAACACTATCAGTTTTTGTTATTGACGAACAAAAATTTGATTTAAAAGTTTCATTCTCAGTTTAGATAGGGGTATCCTTCAGGTTCTTGCTTGCTATGTAATTTTCACACCGGTGTTTAGGAACAATCCTATTCTTTATCGGTTTGGTTTCGCATACGTGGGCCAAGGGCCTTCATGTACAAAGTAAATTTCATCTGAAGCCTTCACAGGTCACATAGTTAGTTACAACTAGGCCCTACCTGTCTTCATAAAAAAATTATGACACCGCAATAAATAAAAAATCATACTCGTCGCTGTCAGCATACTGTACATGCTTTTGTTAATTGTTAGCGTGAGTGTGTACGTGCTATAAAATAAGTAGCTTAAGTTGAATGAAATTTAATGAAAAATTGTCCTATTTTTTTTCCTGAATTTCAAGATAACATTAAAATGATGGATAGGGCCTAGCCTACTAAAGACGATGGAGGGTTTAAACAATAGACCTATGACTCTCATAAACCATTAGTAAAACAGAAGCACTAGCATGACAAACCTTTTACTTTTGCATAAAATTTTCGGTTTAACCAATGAATGAATAATCTGATATATTGATTTAAGCTGCCTTATGCTTAAATTCATGAGGAATCGAAATTGATTCTTGATCTACTTACGAACCGTTATTCATCAGTATTGATGAATTGGGATTTGAGTCAAGTTGATCTCCGATCAAATTTCGAACGATCTGCTTGACCAAAACGACTACGTATACTGTTCTGTGAGCATCGATCTCAACACGTGATTAAACAACCGAGCCTTTGTTTCGGATTGCGGTCAGCAGATTCTGAACTTGATCATGGCATGGAATGAATTACGTGTATATCACCGTAGGCTTGGAAATACACGTAGATGTACACGTATATTGTATATTATACATCGTGCTTCAAAAAGGAGGCGTTCAACTTACGGCTGTAACGTTGTCAAATGTTGACCGTTTCTCGAAAATATTCCACGGTTAAAACTTTAAAATATGACCAAATTTTCAAGAGTATGCTGCGTATCAAATAATTTAATAATCTTGCAGAAATAAACGGACAAAAATGGAGGATCAAGATCGTTGGTTTATACCACAAAACGCGGAATTAACTTCAGTTTTCGCAGTTGTAGGCTATGCATTTAACTGAAATTAGAAATAAATATAAATGAAACACGAAGTATAGTTGCAGTATCAGATCTTGCTAATATTTGTCTTTCACATGCACACCAGCACGAAGTCATCCGTCAATTCCGTAACGTTTAAGAAGCGGAGTGCTGCTAATGCTCTGAAGTCCTCCTCAATAACGATAATCACTTATAGTCAATGAAGAAATGGTCTTGCTTGGTGATCTTGATGGACTGCAGATCTAAACCGATGTAACTTTTTTAATTTCTGGGATAAACTGAATGCACCGAGATGGTTCGTTGTCTCAACAGCTGTCATACAAATACAAAATCATAATGCTATTCTACAGTAACAAAATAGTTGATTTCGATACCTCAGATTTCTCAGCGTATCGCGGCAACATTATTGCGATGTCTTTTTATGCAGTATCTTCAATGTGCTACAACTTTAGTCCTCATTCAAGTGCTGAAATAATTTTAAATAACGGTCAACATTTGACAAAGTTGCGGCAATAAGTTTAGTGACTCCTTTTTGAAACACGGTGTACATGCATACTGCTGTGTACCTGTATACATGTACACGCATACATGTACACGCATACATGTACACGTATACATGTACATGTGTACATGTACATGTGTTACATGTGCTACATGTGTTACATGTGTTACATGTGCTACATGTGTTACATGTGTTACATGTGTTACATGTGTTGATGTTTCAGGACATTTTAAAGGAATTTTTACTGCCTGACATTTAATTAAATAGGGGCACTCTTACGTGTAATTTGTTTTGCAAAGGGCATTACTTGATTAAGCTTACACCTTTTTATTTACTTGCACATTGCAAATGAACTCTACCTGAATATAGCAGCGACCGGATTGACAGCCAATAATATAATTCAAATTCCGGAAACGCGGTCCATGACGCAAATAAACCAAAACAACGTAAACATAGTCAAAAATAGAGCAAAAAATGGGGGTCTGGGGTGCAATTCATGAGCGCTGGGGGGCAATTTGCTCTCCACTTTGTATGGTAAAAATTCCCAGTGATGTATCTACATGTAGGATAAATGTATGTCATCACTTCTACCAATGTTAGTGGGCTGTAGAAACACGTGGACTAACATGGATCGCATGATACGATCACGCCATCGAATTGCAACGTTGTTTGAGATCTGAAACAAGACAACAAGAGTATAGCAAGACCGTTAATACAACAGCTCAGGCTAGGCTGTATATACAGCCAACGTATAAATACCAATGTAGTGCTAAAATGTGGTACTACATTGCTGACTTAAGCGCGATAGGAGCAACCACGAAGCCACGTTGCGAATAGCAGCGAATTCACTAACCGTGAAAGCGATCACCCGTGAATTCGCTAAGCGCTATAGTGACTGGCTGCGAATTCATTAACTGCTAAAGTGACTACCCGTAAATCATTCAACGCTTAATTGAGTAGGCCCATAGCAGCCCTATAGCATCGAATTGAAAAACGTTCAAAGTTGTATGTACTTTCAAACAGAGTTTCATTTCTGCAATAATCACATTCCAAATGTAGTCTACATTTTAATGGTACTAAATCTCATTTCATCAACACAACTCAACTGTTTATTAAACCCCTGCAGGCCGGGGAACAAAGTTGCGTAATATCTGTTTTGTTTATTGATAGTTTAGGGACCGTGTGTAGGGCCTAGCACAAAAGACTATTACGGTCTATACTATAACAGTCCGGTTCTGTGCAAGAGAGCCGGCACAGAACCTCTCTTTAGTCGCCTTTTACGATACGTCAGGGAAGCTCTGGGCTGCAAGCCAATTCTTTGCTCCCTGGCCTACAGGGGTATGTACGTGTGTGTATCGGTTTTGATAATGTATAAACAGGTTCATGTAGAATACGATTGTGGCGAGTAAAGATCCACCATGTATCAACCATAGGGTTGCCAGATTTTCATCATTCAAATAAGGTACACAAAATATTCAGCATGCATGACTTGTTTTTCGCTATTTTTCAAAAACAAAATTGCTTGACTTTCACTACATAACATCATTTAGTGGCACATAGATTTTGTACCGCGATTTGCGCGATTGCAATAAGATCTATGGTCAAATATGAACGAAAAAACTTATAAATTTACAGGTAAAATAATAAAAAAATTGTTTTGTTGTAATCAGATGATGAAAATTTAGACCCGACTCAAATATGGGACAATTATTGACGTCCCTTATGCTCTTCATAAGGGACAAGGGACAAATGGCCTCAAATAAGGGACGTCCCTTAACATAAAGGACGTTTGGCAACCCTAGCCAGACATGATATTTTGGATATAGAAAGAGAGAAATAAAATACTGAATGTTCTTGTTCCAAGATCGTAGTTCGCGGTTAGAAGTACACAACGTGAAATATTTAATTCTTTGCATCAAAAGGTTTTATGCACATCACAAAATGATTTTTGACAATAACATAAAATCAATGTGGAGTACCTGGGTAAGCGTATACATATTCTGTACATATCCTGTACAACGTTAAACCTAAACATTTTAACAAAATGATAGTGCAGCTGAACCTGTCAAATATTGTGATGTTTTGTTCATGACAACACTTAGAGTAACGTCTTGATTGTGTCACCTTATGTGTGGAATCTACTTCTCATCTGGTTCTCCATCTGTAAGTGTAAACAGCATAACAAGACTATTGATCTAACGATATATAGCTTCAGACATTCAGATAAAATTAGCAACAGACTGACAGGCAATGATAATTTTCATGATTTTTTTTGAAGAAGTCAAATCACGAGCAAAATACATCAATGTAAAATTATGTAACGCATGGCCTATTATGCTTCTACAAAAATAACGATGCGCTTCATGTAAAAGAAATTTGCTTCAAAAACGTGTTTTTGTAAGCTTTTTATGGTTCCGAATCAAGTGTTAAATTATGAAATGAATGCTATGAAAAGCATATTTCGCTATTTGCGGCCACTTTAACCACTGGTTATTGCAAGAAGCAAACTATCGCTATCTACAATATCAATCGTACCGTGTTTTATGAAAAGCAAGACATCAAAGACAATGCTCGCTGAAATGTTATTGATTTTTACGAGTTGTTAACCGCTATGTAGCCCTCAAAATTTGTAAAGTTTTGAATATTAATCGTCATGACTCGCGTTTTATTTCTATTTATCGTCCTAGCACAGATGGAAATAGGAACAGTAGGCCTATTTAAAAAATTTCTAAAGACAATCTAATAATGTCGTCGCATCAGTGCATTTAAATTTTTTTGCAAGCTAGGACATTTTCTTTGATTGAAGCACTTTTAATGGTAAATTTGCTTAGAAGTCAATAATCGAATTTCCGGGTGGGTGGCAAATCGTCATGGCTGGGAGCATGCTCCCTAGTGTGTATGTTAACAAAGCTTTGTGTCGCAGTAGACCTATAAACTGAGGAAGTTTAAAAATCGAAATATTCCACTTTTAACATAAAAAGATTTAATTCACGCAGTTTTCACAAACATGTTTCATTTCCCTGAATTTTGAGAAAAATGTCACGTTAGATGCAAAAAATGTTTGCTTTTAACTCGTGCACCAGATCGAAGCCCTTTGTCTATTGCATATTTTAAAAGTTGGCAAACAGGTTTTTGCTGAAGCTCTGTATGCACACGAGCGACGGTTAAGTGGGTGCATGGTCTGTGATCTCATCGGCAGTACTTACCACATCCTTGTTGTTTCAAGAATCCAGGAGGAGTACAACTTAATAGACCACTGAGATGGTTTTTCTATTACTCTTTTCATATTTTACCAGTCAGCAGAAATATATGATGAAATCATCTACAATGTCATTGAATGAAATCACCATTTGGATTTGGATGCGTTTCCAGTGCACTGCGATCACATGATTGAGAAATTTTTTGAATTGAGATATCCATTTTGTTCGTAATGCAGTTGGTCACGCAGCTGTGAATTATTTTTGAAATTGGTCAACATTTGTAAGAGTAACAGTCGTGTGTTTGATGCTTTATTTTTTCAGCAGTAATACACGATGTAGATTTTTACGCAATACCCTTAAAATGAAATATATGCGTACAATGTACATATTAAATCTCACGTAGACGAATAGTTCCTGTTTATAGTAAGAGTCCAGCATTAAGTCAACAGTTTTTGAAGTAAACATGGGTGAGCATCAATCCTTACCTTCCTTCCAGCACACGTACGGCAGAGACTTGCCACTCTTTGTTTTGTTGACGCAGTAGCCTTGATGCTTACCCCGCTTCTTTATCGGCTTGAGCACCGCGTCAGGGTTGACGCGGCCCTCGCCCGCCAGCTGTAGCGAAACAAATAGCCTAGTGTCAGCGTAATTTCCCTCTCGCAATTAGTTTCTTTAATCTTGGAATAGAATTGAACAACACGGTGATTCAGAAAAACGGGGGCCAGTCGAATGATCATTGTAACTCAAATAATTAACAATCGATTTACATGAAACTTGAAACACTAATACCAGAGAGAATTGCAATTATAATGAATTCATAGTTTGTGTTCAAACTGTCCACCATTAGCTACTACACACGCACGAAGACGACCACGCCATTGTTTGACAGACGCGTCAATGACGCGCTGGTCCAGCTTTTCCCACGCATCCACGATGCGCTGTTATGATTAAAAGCAATACGTAAGAAAATCAAGATAACTATTTAACGAGAAGCGGTAAAATACCAAAGGCCTACGACGTTAAAGATTTCATGTAAATCGATTGGCAATTGGTTGAGTAGGCCTAATGATGATCATTCTACTGGTTCCAATTTTTCCTGAATCACCGTGTAGTGACGTGACCGTGCATTTAAGTCGCCAAGATGCTACGACTGAAATTTACAAACTCAATTGACAATACATGCGCTCTTCGGCATGGTTGTTAATTTATGAGCATATTACACTAATTGCCTACTACACTAATTTGGCATAGTGTTTATGAACTTTACTGATAGCTGGCTTTGAATTTATGAATGCGGTATGCTGGCATATGCAAATGCTGCGGCAGATGATCGAGATGCATCATACTCTAACCACCTGTTTGTAACTAGCACACATTCGTTTACCGGTAATATTTGCATATAATTTTGATTCAGTGACGATTAATGAGGTAATAACTAAATGTTTCCCTAATTTATTTTCACAACAATAGGCAATGATCAAGGTAACGTTTCGGTTATGGTGGACAGGTACATGTATAGGTATTATAGACAGCGGCAGGCGTTTATACGGGAATTATCTCAACGTGGGTGTTGCAGAGATCAGGAGGGGGGTGTGAAACTTCCCGTACAGAACTCACGACCGGATGACAGGGATGCTGACAAAAATTCTCATCCTCATTCCATAATCACTGTCGCCACTACTTCAGTCCATTTTTGTCTAACACAAACACGCCTTCAACTTTAGGTCCACTTTAGATCATCAATCAAACTTTTTCCTATTCTGCTCATTCATGAGCACCCCGAAAGGTAGTATACATATATAGTATACCTATAGTATACATATAGTATACATATATAGTATACCTATAGTATACATATAGTATACATATATATTTAGTATATAATTTATCGTCACGTCCCCTCAGGTGGGTGCTGACGGGGGGAATTTAGAATTTTTGGATGAGGGGTTTTTCTCATTTTGTGGGGGCCTGCAGGTTTAGGGGGGTAAACGTGTATAAATGTTGTATAAATCCCTGGACGGCAGACGTTTTATCCGGAATTACTGGAAACCAATCAGGTCGTAGATGCTCCAATTTTAAAAGCATTGAGAGTAGAATAAGTTAATCACCCCACTGTTCTTGTGAACAAAAGTTTCATCCTGTCCCCTACTACTGCCGCTTTCGCCCGTCGTCGGTTTGTTGCTGCGAGAGCTGGAAATGCTTGGAAATGTTATGCATAGTCAATGAAATATTCGGCATGGTCAAAACTCGATAAAGTCTTGAGTGCCAACAGATTTCGTCAGACTTTTAGCGCACCTATTCACTTTGAAAATTGTAAGGTGTCCTGTGCCTCCGATCGAAGTCACAAACCTCGGCCATGGAGAGTTATAGACGAGGTCCTTGAAGTCACCAAAGCCATGGAGTTATAGACGAGATTCTTGAAGTCACAAACCTCAGCCATGGAGTTATAAACGAGGTTCTTGAAGTCAGCGTGCAGGTCACGCGTGTCCAGCCAAGTCGCTCGCTCCTCCTCATTCGTCTGAGCAGTTGCCACGAAATAAAGTACCGCTCTGAAATTGTATCTAACTCCTGACGCGATCAAACAGTCACAGTCATTTAACGGACAGTACAAATTTAACCTCCTATAACTTCGCTGGCCTTCATGCTAAATCTCAACATTTTGGTGGCTAAGGTGGCAGTAAGCCGTGATTTGTATTGCTACCAAACCTTATGCTAAATCAGTTGACTAGATTAATCTAGTCAACTGAATCAGCATGAGATTTAGTGGCTATACAAATCACGGCTTACTGCGTAGCTCGCAAAATGTTGAGATTGCTGGCAGCATGGAGGACAGCGAAGTTATAGGAGGTTAACTTTGTACTGTCCAAAAGAATGAACTCAGCATCGAGCTCAAGATTGTAGCATGAAGTAATACACATTCTCTCCTTTGCCCGTATTTACTTTTAAAATGTGTTATATATTTTTTTCTTTTTGATCTACATATACTTCTGTTTAAATATTATTGTTCTATTCGACAGAAAGAACTGCAAGAGTCTCTTTAAAACTGGTTCAGCTGTTACTCGATGATTCGGTTGGCTTTTCAGGTTATTATGAACGCGCTCATAATATGAATGATACGTGTCTGAGCACTCAACAGTTCCTGATTAGCAATTTCTATTTAAAATTATAAGTAGAGCTCGAAATTTATGAATTAATGCAGCATTGATAGAATAAGATCTCGGTGCATTGATTGGATGAGGTGATGCCATGACCGACGTAATTGAAGTCAACTCATTAAAAAACAGGCCTCGACGCCTCGAATGATTGTTGGATATCCTTCACAAGGGCCTGGTTTACATACTTTTTTGACGAAATCGATAGTAAGAGTTAAGAGGAACACTTTAAATGAATTTAGCTTTCTTTCGTGTACAACAAATAGCATAGTAAGCCTGTTTAGTGTTTACTAACTTCGGCTGATCGAGTCGGAAGGCTGTGGTGTCTCGGCAGCACACACAACAGCGCCACTAGCAAGCAGAGCAGGTTCAACCCAGACATCGCCTTCTTGTGCCACGCTGATCTGAAATCAACAAATATACATGCACTTGACCGCTTAAATAAATTGAATTTCAGTGGTAGCCGGATCAGCCCGGATCGCGGATCCGGCACATGTGCACAAAATTGTCATAGATGCGATCCGGCACTTCACTTTGTGTGAAAAAGTCAGCGGATCGCACCGGATCGCACCGGATCGCACCTGGGGCCCCAAACCGGATCACACCGGATCGCACGCGGGGGCCCCAAAAATTGTTTTTGTCAGTACCCCCCTCCCCCCTTGTGAGTTTCCCACGGGAGGGAAAAATCATCCGAACATGCGTCTGGCAACTGAACATAGCGGATTGCACGGGATCGCACTTGGGCCCCACAAGCTGTGAGAGATATGGGGCTCTCAATTTTACACTTTAACCACTGCCTACATGTACAGTAGTAGTTCAGTCAGTAATTGACCTATCACTGAAATTAAATTTTACATGGATAAAGCCAAAGTAATAAAGTACACGATAATAGCATACCTATCCGCTGCTTTCTTTGTCCTGCTTTCATTTACATGTTTATCCACGTGGCTCGACGTGCAATAATACAACTATTATAAACTTGGTTTGTTAGCATTTCGTGTAGGCCCCACAGCGTGTTCTAGGATCCGAAATATCTAGCCTCTAGGTTATAGCAATTATGTAATGTATTATGTAGCTTAAATAATAATTTGATGTAATTTTAATAATGTTTAGTCTACGCTTGATTCTATACTAGATGCAGGTGCATGCTGAAATTATCAATGTCTCAGAGCTACAGGTATAGCTTGACTCAAGTATTTGACTATACAACCCTTAACAACTTTAATTGTGTAACTCAAGGATCCTCAAATAAAAGCCTAGACAAAATTGTATAAATTCCATCAATAAGGAAAAACCACAACAATGATAGTTATTCATCATCAACGTTCCCGTTTTTCGACAATATTTTCGCACTAAGGCAGGTTGGACATGTACAGCCATGTTCTCACGTGCTCTAGCTCCACGAGGGTATATCGGGATAGTTATGATCCATCAGGGGGAGGAAACAATTAAGCTTACACTCAATCAATTAAGAACAGATGACCTCTGTCCAGAGTCGGAGTGAAAGCTCTGGCTAAAACCCCAGCCCCGACAGGTTACCAGTACAGGATACCAGTACAGGTTGCCCCGACTTATCACGCCTTCCCTTCCACCACCATTCTTAGCACCCTCCGACCCAACGTCGTCTCAAATACACTCGGGCGGGCCACAGGCACAAGGTCGTGTTTGGCTTTGTCCGCAGCGTGTTCGATCAATGCTTTTGCGGACCGGATACCCTTCCCATATCGTCCAACTTTTACACTGGCGGCAGGAGGGGCAGGGCTGCAAGACACAATTTCGTGTCATGTCCGGGGCGTTATTAATTGGGGTTCAGGTTTTATAGCATCTGGTGTAGTATGCCTTGGTTAATTAAATTTGCATGTATGCAAATTCAATTCCTTTAGTACGCGCTATTGTGTATAAAATATATTTAACATCACGCAATGATTATATTACAGCTTCTATTTAGATATAGTCTTGACTTGTCTATAACTCTCTAACACACAGACCTACCTTGTTTTGAGCAACCGTGGTAGCTCAGTAGCCTTGTTTCGCTGTGAGACGAGTGAACCACGAACGTCCTTCATATACCGGACGGGCGCTGGTCCCGTCTCTTCAACGGGTCACCGCCAGTTCGCGTTATTGTTTGGTGTCCGCGTTCATTGAGTTGTAATGAGGCCTGAGGTCGCTAACTGACGCTCCATAATTGCAACCTGGGAGCGGCTGTCAGCGCTGCTGCACGTCAGAATGGAATCTGCGCCAATCCATCTTTGCTCATACTAATTAGAATATCCGGCTGTAGGAAAATTCGTTGTTTTTGAAATTCAAATAAGCGGAGATTTTGAATAGAAATAGATCTGCGTTAGGGTTAGGGCTGCGTTAGGATTTCCATTTTTATCCATCTTACATACAAAATAGCAAGAGCCAAGGTGGATTGGCACAGATTCCATTCTAGCAAGCGGCATGGGTGTTAAGTCCGAGCCGGAAACTGTCCGGGTCAGTCATGGTCATATCGGAGTATTGGCACTTGAGATTGCTGTATCGAATCAAAATGAGCATTTCTAGCGTACGCCGTGATCGTAATTATTTGGCTATTGTTTTTTATATATTAAATCTGTCAATATGCGAGATGACTTTGCGCCATATGGGAAACAGGAGAAACGATGCTGAACATGGCGATTGAATTGTCATATTATAGGCTATGTGAATAAATTGCTGCGGTATAATAGTAATAGGCCTAATTGTTATTATTACTTTGAAACGACTATGGGCCTACATCATATTTAATACATTTCAACACAGGCTTGCCTTTACATAAATATATAGCTCTGTTTTTTGGAATGGAGTACCAGGTCAAGAAAGGATTTCAGCATCAATAATTAATAATCCTAACACTAATTTACCGGTGGTTCGTACGATCCTCCGTTCTGTCCCTAAGATTGCGTGTAAGCTCTCATTGGCGCTTAGTAGTGATTATGACGTCGCGAAGATGTCTAGCATGGCTGATACGTTTAGGCCTCGCCATTGAGCTGGTTTCTTCAACAAAGATTGAATGGTGGTTCAGGATTTAACCCACCTTTTTGCATAGGCCAAATGCTGAACCATCATTAAATTCGTTTTGGAGAAACCAGCCCTAAGAGTTTGTTTTCGACCATTATATTATTTCGATTATTATTAGCCCAGGAGCGGCTACGGTCTATCGGGTTCCAGAAGGGCTACGGGTCTTATAAGCTACGGGAAAAGGGCTCGCGGGGAGCCGGCAGGGGTTGCAAGTTTTAATCATTTTCGTAATTTTAAATAGTTTTTTACGATCTACATTATATTGGTACATCAGGCCTAATTCTATCACACATTGTTTGTGCACATGATCCATTAGGCAAAAACAGAAAAGAAACCGAAAATTAATGAAATAACTAAATTTTCGGAACTGATTGCAGAGTTTATTTTAAATGTGACAATATCACAGTGGGTGGTCATTGAATACAATCCTAATGCCAAAGTTACATCAAATCTTCGGGCTGGATTCCGGTCGTATTCGGGAAGAACTCGTGATGACGATTCTTGCGGGAAGGCAGCGTCGTCAAGCGACATCCGCTCTTGCAAGAGGATTGAAGAAGAAATCTTCCGGGAATCCAGGGTGAAGAACTGATGTAAGTATCCCATAGCAATGTACTTGGTTGCTCGCAAGAAATGATAGATCAATAATGTATTCAGCCTGTGTCAGTCAGCGCTGCATTTTATCACACCCGCTACAGATCAAACGCAGTTTCAGAGGCTTGAGATTCACGACGCTGCATGTGTACATGTATGACTAGGATAGACGCATCTTTAATTAAGGCGATAAGCAATCCGATCAAGATCTGACTCAAAATTGATAACGATAACCACTGTTAAATAAAATTATAAAACTCTTCTAAAGCTCTTCGTTGACCAACTGTTTCTCTCTCTAGTGTGCTGCTGCGTGGCAGTCCTTGGCTACGTACACGTAGCCACTCTAACCGTTCTTCTGCTTGTCCCTTCAACACTCCATACGCTGCCTTCTCAATTAAATCATCGACCAATTCTTTTCGCTTGCTTATTGGCCCCCTCTTTTGATCCATTCTCCCTTCTATGCATATTTTCAGCAGTTTCACCCCTGCCACAATCCAGCATGCCTAATGCGCCAGCGGCATAATGCGTCAATGCAGCTAATTTGTTCAATTCATCTTCACGCTTACATATCAAAGATTTCTATTCTTTTGATATTTTCTTCTTCAATGACTAAAGTTTCTACACAGTAAAGCACCACTGTCCAAACTATTGCTTTCAGCTAACTATTTTTTCACCATTCTGCTTAATTCTCTCTTTAACTCATCCTATCTCTATCCTTTGCCAATCGTATTCTAGATTTAATTTCCGTTTCACATCTCTGATCCTCTGTAACGCATACTAGGCCTTTTTAAGCTAGCTAACTTTGCATACTTCTTTCTTGTCGTTCAATAATTATCATTTCTTCATTATTTGATATTTTCACAACGTTTATTTTTTTAATGTTTACGGTTAATCTCATACCGTAATATATTATTTGATTACTGTAGGCTAAACTTATCTATAAATATTTTGTAACTAATTTACTGACCCCGCTATCATTTTCTGATCATCCAGAAAACAAATCTCCCTTAACTGAAATCCTTTCGTATTGATTCTTCATCAATATCGTCATTGATCATCATTACTCCGCCGATTATGAAACTGTCCACTGCCTATTTCATTTCTTTCCTGTTCATATTTGTGACAATTCTTCAGTCTTTGCATCAGTGAACCCGAATATTTTGTAGAACTTTTCATCTATAACACGTCCCGGGAAGAAGGCTTTTGAAAGTAGGCCTACGTCAATCTTGGCAAAGCAATAAACATGCTACATATAGTGAATAAAAAATGTAAGAAACAGTTTTCAAAATTTGTGAAAAGCGTGCATCCAATGTTTAAGCTGGATCGGCGGAAATGTAGGCTATTCGCGCGTGGGATAGGGTCAACACACGAACAAATATTCTGAACTATACGAGGGTAGATCCAAAAGTCCGTGTCCTGAGGTACTTGTAAATATTACCCGGTCTTGATTCTTTGTGTACATGT
>JAQIWG010003308.1:0-18163 GCA_034695025.1 Chamaedrilus cognettii
AAGTAACGACTAAAATCGCCCATTTTCTGTTACTCGAGTAGCCGCCGTCGCTCAAGTCACGACTATAACTTCGGCCCATAGTGCGCTTGGATTTTGACAAAAATTAACGGTGCACCCTTGGAGCCTCCCCCTAAATTCAAAAATTTCCGATTTTTACATCATCGTGGATAACAATCTTGAGCGCTACAAAAACTAAATCAGTTGGAAAACATACATGCTATTTTAAAAAGCGATCCTGGCCAAAATATTTCTTTTCAGATATTCTGAGGGCCATTTTATGCACTTTTCAAGAATTGCAATAATCCTTCGCGATTCCTTATCGTAAGTACAATTTGCTAGCTTTTCCTACCATTGTGTGGCACTTACTTGGGGCTAAGAAGCACCCTAGAAACGTTTTGACAAAACTTTTATATATAAGATGGGCAATCGTTTATCTCATGAAAGTTGGGGAACAATACCATCTAGCTACAATGACTCAGGCACCACTGAACAGAATTTTGTAATTTCTTTCAGGAAACTTGCGCCCGATAACCAGTATGTAGGCTCGCCTTAATTTCGAAAATAAAAAACGGTGCACCCGGGAGTCCCCCCCCCAGATTTTTAAAACGTGACATTTCGATATCATCATGAGTCACAACCTTGAGTACAACAATAATGGAATGAGGGGGAAAAAAAATTTCATTTGGGCAAAAGCGTTCATAGCCAAAAAAAAAATTCTTATATAGTGGGGGCCTGGGGGGGGAACACTTCATGCACTTTTGCAAGAATCGCGATAACTTTTTTATTACCTGTCCGATTTGGAAGATTTTCAAACTATTGTTTGCAACTTACTTGTGGCCAAAAAAAACATGCTATATATCTCCTTTTTTTAAATTATACAAGACGTGAAAATTTTTTGGCCATTTTTTCAAAGAATATGCCTTTTTTGACCGGCACACGTTTTTTTAGATTTTTTCTCTTTATCACAGAAAATCTGTTTTGTGTTCATGTTGTAGATACTTGCCTGATTTTTCTAAAATGGGTAACCCCCTGCTGTGAATATCAAAACTTGTGTTAACCTACTCGTCGCGACCTGCACGCACACCGTTAATGCACAAGTACTGTGCCTTCATCTAGTTTCTGCAGATTGTCTTCTATTTGTTGATTAGTTGTGAAGAACGATTTCAAGCATCAACCTATTGCATTGCATTAAGCTACTAGTCACATATAGCATTACATATTCAACTACGTTACTGTATTCTCAAGGGAACATATCATAACAAAACTTTTACACACAGACACACACAGCCACGTTTTGTGGCGCAATTTTCCGCTTACGCAGGGGTAGGCCATTTGCAGCCATGCACACCCGCCCTCCACTTTATCCTATCTGTCGCATCCCCACATCGTAATTTTCTGGCTTTCATATCCCTCTGTCAGGCTTTGCCATGTCGTTCGTTTCCGGTCTACCTACACGTCTTTTTCCAGCTACCTCATAATCCATACATTTCCGCACCCAATCATTCGGTTCCTTTCTCAAAACATGCCCCAGTCATCTCAGACGGTTTCTTCTGACCACCTCCCGCACTGCCTCTAACCCCATTCTTGCTCTCAAATCAGCACTATACTTCCTCTCTTTCAATGACACCCCGCTCATCCATCTCACCATTCTCATCTCTGTTCGCTCGAATCGGACTTCTTGATCTGCCTCTATAGTCCATGTCTCACTACCATATATCATAGCGCTTCTTACACACGCTTCAGATACCCTTGCTTTGAGTTTAAGCGATATATACTTTCCAGTTAAAATTGGTGAGAGCTCTGAAAACTTTCCCCACGCGCATCCCATCCTCATGACCGAGGCAGATTCTACATCTCCATTGGCATTGATCACATCACCTAGATAGCTAAATTTTCCTACTAATTCAAATGTGCTCTACCCCACTTTCACTTCTTTGCCACCCATCTGGACGACTTGGCCAGAGAGACATGTTCCGCACACAAACGCTGTCTTCAAATTGGATAATTGACCTCCTTTTTGACACTACATCTTTGCTGCATCCAACTAAGGTATTTTGTGTATGTAACTGAATTTGCACCAACCCCCTTTCCACAGACTCCACATGGCCACTTCCATGTCAAGCTTACTCGCAAATCCTTTCTTTCAGTATCTTTTGCTATTGCCACAGCTGTTTTTGTTTCTCTTTTTGCAAGCATGTACTCTTTCTCCTTAGTCTCCACATCCACTGCCCCGTTCTTCCTTGCCTTACTCCAAGCCTTGTAGCATGCCTTCTTCTCGGCTACTTTCTTCTGTACTTCACTATTCCACCACCAAGTCTCTGAATGCTTTGGTGGTCCCTTGGTCCTTCCGCATGTCCTTTCAGCCGCTCTTAACATCTTATCACGCGCCTCGACCCAGACCTCATCTGATCTCCGGCCTTGTCCCACAAACCCAACATTAAACGCTCGTTGAAACTCTGGTTTCACTGCCTCTTTCTTTAATTCCCAGATCTTTAACTTCTTCGCAACAACCCCCTGCACTTGCATCAAATCGATATCACAGACCAAGAGATGATGTTGTGCAATACATTCTTCACCTGCAATTATTTTGACGTTTCTTATCAACTTTTAATGATTTCTTCCAACCATGATGTACTTTGAAAGTTCGTAACTGAACTTTCAGCATTCTCGCAATGGGACTGAATGCATGCAACTAGAGTCGAGGTAACATTGTGTTTCTTTATAAATGCCCACAACCCTTCATTCTAAACTTTTGGATGCTTTTGTGAAGTCCATAAAATTGTAATTGTCACGGACATCTAGCTTAGATAGCCGTGCCTGGATTGCAGTAACTTTCTATTGTTATCCTGGCCTACTTCTGTGTGGGTAATGTATGAAGTGTATGCTTGTATTTAGGCCGTCACGGTTCAATGTGTTTACTGTGACCGGAGAGGCCACGTAGGCGCCTGTGATAGTGAGCTCTTGACCAGTCGAATCTTGACGTCAAAAAAGAACTTTGTCTGCATGAGGGTTGTACGAGTTAAAATCAGCATGGTATAAGAATCGCCCAGAATTAATTAGTTATCTAGCGATAAAGGTTTTGTTGCAAGATGGATTTCTGTAACAGTAAATTAGGCTTATCGTCTAGCGTGAGATTATTTAGATCCTGCAGCTCCTTGCTTCCTGTCGATGTCAAAACTCAACTCGGTTGTGGTAACATTCAAACTTCAATATTGGGCAGGTAAAACTATTTTACTTTTTCAATTCTCTACAGACTAGGTAGGAGGGGTTTTTCATAGGAACGTAGACTTTTGTCTGAACTGTCTAGAACTGCACGATTTGTGTGTGGGTGTATTGTTTTACATACACTGAGTTTCCTTTTCACTTTATAACCGTTACCTTCGGATGTATATATATTGAACTGTCGCTGTATTATATGCAGGTATGATATCAAGTTACCATGGTGACAGTAACACTTATATAGGGATGGCTTACTCGCCTATAGTCTTGTTCTTGTTGCTATTGTTACATGGGAGAGATAGAAATTTTTAAGGAAGATGGATTATGTTTCTCAAAATTCATCGACTTTGTGTGAAATTTGTACCATTCGATGGGAAATTCGACAGACATGCGGCCTGTGCATTTGCTTGAGCAAATTTTAAGTATTTCAATTTTTTTTTTATATAATTTTTTTTTCAGACCCTCTGACGACGCAGCAGCGTCGTCTGAGGGTCTGAAGACGGCTAAGTACGCAGACCTGGCCTCCATTCACTTTCATTCCCCTTGCGTTCGAGACATTGGGGCCTTGGGGAGAGCAAGACCAGCTCTTCGCTTCTGAGCTCGGGAGGCATATAGAGGAGGTCGCGAGCAACGGCCAAGAAACCTCCTTCCTCAGACAGCGCATCTCAGTGGCTATCCAGCGTGGCAATGTACGGGCACCCTGGCCACACGGCATGCCGAGAACTAACTCGCCCACGCTGCCCCTGCCCCACCCTGCCCAGAACAGTGCTCTTATATGGATTTCTTAAAACGCTACATTGACATATATAATTTATGATTTTGTGTTATTGATATACTCGTCCTGTTAGTGCTATAATTATTTGACTGGAACCTTATTGAACTGGACCTGGGACCAATGTCACTGGCATTATGCCTGGGACTGTTAATTTTAAATGATTTCTCTTTGTTAATAATATACGTTTAACGATAATTTAAATGCTTATGCCTATTTGTCAGAAAATAAATTGCAAAAATAAAATTGTTTGAGTTTTAAAACTCGTTAGTTTATATCATAACGTATCGCTGCAAAGTCTAGCCTAGCCTTATAGCCTAGGCATAGTTGGCTGGCGTTCAAATAGCCCAGCCTGTCTAACCGTCAAGCCCACGCAACCTGCTTATAGTTGTGACGTCAGCATTAAAGAACAAACAGCCGTATGCAGCACAGTCATTAGCAAGCATTCTTGACACTAGGCCTAGCAGGCTTACGGTCATTCGCGGTCAACCTGCACTTTATCCGGAGAATCAAACAAAAATTGCCTATTGACCTATATATTGTCAATATAATCATTGACCTATGACTTGCTATATAATGCGATAGTACGTTTACAAGAATGATGAAAATACATGACATTGTAGGCTCACCGAAAACTGTAGGCCAATATGCTAGACTTGTAGGCTAGGCCTAACAGACAAAGCCGGCACCGGCGTTAGCCCCCTCCCCCCCCCCGCGCGTTCCCCAGCCGGAGGAGAGGCAGTAGCGGTTCCAAGGCTCAGGGGGATATACGAGGAGCTAGGGCCTAACTTTGAGGAAGCTTATGCTCCTCCCCCCTGCTATACAAAAATGTATGCCCCTCTGCAGTGAAAAAAAATTTCCCCTCTACTTCGCTCAATGTGTTGTGTCATACATGTACGTAGCCTATTGGGGGTCTGAAAGGTCAATGACTGTTAAGAATGGATTGAAAATTTTCTGTTAGCCCCTCCCACCCCCAGGCAGTGACGTAGACCGGGCTAGAAAAGTGGAAGCGTGGAGATGGTGCTAAATATTTCTGCTCTCCCTCCCCCCTGCTACAATTCTTGCACTCCCTGTCCCCCGGTGAGTATGGTCACGCTACGGGGCTGATGATCACCAACACGCAGTTGTCAGTGCTGTATGCCTAGGAATAGTCCAAGGCCTTGTCAATTGTCAACCGGAGCAAAAATTTTAAATTTTTATATTACAAAATAGGCAAGTTCTATACACAGTAGCCTATCACGTATGTAGTTCATATTATGCCAATTCACATGCCTGCAGCAAGCAGAGGGCTACATGCATAGGCGTAGGCGTAACTTTCTATAGTGACGTTGGTGATGTGTCACCACCGCTTTTTAAAAAGTTGTGATAATCACGACTTTTGGAAAAATGATGATAATTATCATCACTGTTTAAGGCTGACATGGTAAAAAGTTAAAAACAGTGTTGCAGAAGACTAGTGTCACTTACCAGTCTACAGCAGCTGATCGATGCAGCCCAACTGTCGGTGCCAAAATTTCTTGTGAATGTCTGGTTTTTTGTGGATTATGTTGGTTTCTCGTGGATGTGAATTTTTCTTATGGATTTAAGCTTTTCTTGTGGAAGTTCACTTTTTTGTAGATATCGTTTTATTGTAGACGTTTTGTTTTCCAGTGTATGCGATGGTTTCTGGCAAAATTGAACTTTTATTGAGGAAGTGACTTTCTTGTGGATGTTATGTTTTTGTGGATATTCTGTTTACGTGTGGATGTGAACTTTCCTTTTACACGGTATTCAAAAAACTCCAACTGCTTGGTTATGGCCATTTGGTTATTTATCTTAATAAATAATTTATGGATTGTTGATAAATTTTTATCTGTTTGCCCGTGCAACACTGGCACGCAACTAAGCTTTCCAAATTCGGCACTTCAAAGTGTCTGCCGTTAGCATTGACGAGAGGGCGCTGAGGTGCACAGAGGTGCCATCACCAATGCGCAGCATGATCGATAAAGCGCTTAAAAAATTCGTTCAACGTTGTCACTTCGACTGCAGAACAATAATTGTGCTCTGGAATCTGGAATGCATTGGTTTTCTTATGAGATGTTTGTTCAATAAGTCTTAGCATCTGCAACCAAACTAATAGTAAGTGTTTACTGCATGGGTGATGACAAGGTTGCCAACAGTCAATGCTCAGTGTCCTTTATCAGCAGTTGATGATACGTTTTTCTACATCTACGTTTTTGCACAGCCTTGCGTGAGCGATGTATTAGCGGAGCGTTCACAATATTAATTTACAATATTCTGCTACAATTGCAGTTGAAATTTTATCAGCAATACTTCATTGCTAATCACTGTAAATTTCATAGGCATTTCAATTTCACCTGGCACGCTGGCAACGCTACTTCGTTCAGCGACAGAGGTTCCAGTTATTTTAACACCATTTAGATTGCAACTAATTTCTTGTGAAAGTGGACTTTTCTTGTGGATGTCACGTTTTTGTAAATGTTTTGTTTTTTGTGGATCTGAACTCTTATTATATTTTTGAACTTTTTTGTGAAAGTGAACTTTTCTTGTTGATTCAGGTTGTTTGTGGATTGTATTCTTATCAATGTAAACTTTTCTTGTAGATTGAACTTTTCTTGTGGGAAGAACCTTTTTGTGGATGTTCTGTTTTTTGTGGATGTATTCAGGTGTGGATTTGAATGAATAGGACCCCTATTGAAGAATAAATAATTATATACATTAACTGTTGGTGAGTTTGAACTGTTCAATTGAATTTTAATTTGTCATATTACTGCGATTAGAATAACATCGCAAGCTAAACATTTATCATGTTCTATTTGTCTTTATGCACTTCAAATAGGTCTCTCAGGCCTTGCCATTTTGTCATCACCACTTTTCAGCTCAACGTTACGCCACTGGCTGCATGTAGATATAGCGCAAAGCATCAGATAGGCCTGAAATATTCCTGCATGCAGAATAAAGCATCAGCAGAGATCAGAAGACAGCTACATGTACAATTGTACATGTAGGATCCAGACGACTGCTGCTCGTTGATTAGGCCTAGCCTCCTATATTATAGGCTACAGTAGATCAGTGAAACCCAAGAACGTAACACAATCTGAGGTTCATATCGTTGCATTATGTACTTCAGCTTTTCTCTAGGCTCGCTGAGATAAACGCTTGCTAACTTTAACAGAGGCGGCAGGCGGCAGGCCTACGCAAGCGCAAACATTTCACAATGACGTCATTTGCACCAAAATTAAGTATTGAGCCCTGCGCAAGTGCGCATGAGCGCTATCGATCACATACGATTTAAATTCAAACTAGTCGTTAAACAACTTTGCGGTCACACTACAAGTTTTCAGTACGACCTAACTTTGCCTAAGTATTGGCACGAGGGGCGTAGCCACTTAAGGAACGGGGTGGACGCGTCCCCCCCCCAGACCAGGGCGTCTACCCATGAATAATGGTGGTCCCCTTGAAAGATGCATTGATGGGGGGGATGCGCCCCCCCTATAAATCATGTTGGTCCTCCCAAGAAAAAAAAAGAGTAAAGAAGATATGAATGGTAGTCCCCCTCATAATTTATGGTTGGTCCCACCCAAGAAAAAGGAGAATGGAGCTTATTCATGGAGAAAAAAAAATCCGTCAGCAACCCCCCCCCTTTTCGTGAGTACTGCAAGGAATAGCATTTCGGTCTGTTGCAAGGTTGAAGGCGATATAATACTTTTTGGGGAAACAGCTTTGTTACTAAATTTTGTCACACCCACCACTAAATCCGTGGCTACGCCCCTGATTGGAACATCAAAATAATCAAACTGGCTGAATTATCTAGACTAGCACACAATTAAATTATGGTAAATAAGTAATAACCTATGCTATGCCTAGATTTAATCAGATATCAATATCCTACAGATTGCATGCATATAGCAGTTAGCAGTTTTGCAAAGTAGGCTAGCCCGTGCTTAATCCTAGGTATTAACCCATTGTACAATAATAGTGAATGTTCATAATATTATATCCTTTATAGACTATTTATTTAAAACCACTTTAAAGTTCGCGAGCGAAGCGAGAGGAAAAAAGTTCTTCCATCCTACCGACAGACCAATTTTGCCCAATTATGCTTTTGGCTACTACTTGTATAGTATTAGAAGATCAATAACAAATACTGTCAAACATGAAATTTTACAGTGCATGTAATTATGGCGAATTTCGTAAAACGACAACACTTGCCAAAAATAAAAGGCGCCAAAATAAAGCAGCAAAAGCTATTTATAATGGGCAGTCCTCAAAAACCCTAAATTATAGGTGCAGCTAAATTTCTTAGAGCCAAATCGCCAAAATAACATGCAGCAAAAAAATCATGTTTCACATCAAGTATAACATTAATAAAACACAAGCTAATCTGCTATAGCGCCAGAACAAGTCAGGAACAATGGGGGGTTGGGCGCTTCAAAAACTTAATCTCAAATGTTAGGCCTATTATAAAGTTGATATCCGACAGATTTCTTCATTGATAACAGCTACAGGGCAATTCGATATTAGACAATCTGCTGCAAATTACTCACCAATGAAACAGAGACAAAACCATGCGTAGTAAAAAATAAACACGTCAGCTTGCAAAAGCATACAGAAAACGCTATGCTAAAGAAAATAAAACGACATTAAAAGAGAAGAATTCAAAATAATACCAAATTCACAAGCTAAATCAGTCGTCAAATAAAGAGAGAAAAATTTAAATTTTCCAAAAATATCACATTACAATAAACACCGAACAGAAATAGTAGCGAGACAAAGTGCTTATATTGATGAAAACCGTGCAGGGATAAGACATAAGCAGAAAGCTTATAATGAAGCGAACAATGCGGAGATAAGAAATAAGCAGAAAGCCTATATTGAAGAGAACAGTGAGCAGAAAAGAAATAAGCAGAAACCTTATGATGAAGAGAACTGTGCGGAGATAAGAAAGAAATAAAAAGCATATGATGGAGTAAACTGTGCACAAATTAGGAAGAAACAAAGCGCATACAATGCGAATCATCGATCACAAATTACATACAAAAAGAGAGCCCGCGACAACGAGCAGCAGGCACAGATTAGAAATAACAGAAAGCTAGAGGCCCATCCTGAAGAAACTGCAACAAAACGAAGCAAATGCAACGAAAATCAAAAGTCTGAGAAACTGAAAAAAACAAATCATGAATCAAATGAGTTGAACAAAAAATGAAAATACAATGTATCAAGGAAGACCAAAATGGAATAACAAAACAATGGCTTACAAAAAGACAATCTGAAGGGAAAAAACAAAACATTAGTTCAATTAAAGCTGCAAATTTATTCAGATTCAAAATAAAAATATCAAATCTTACCACAATCAATGATATTGAATAGGCTCAGCAGTGTGCCAAAAAACTAACGCCAACCCACCAGAAAATAAACAACAGAAACAAGAAGAAAACCGATGAAGTCACAGCAAGCAGAAGACACAGAGCAAGCCTAAGGCTTCAAAATTAATTACGAATGCATGAGCGGACGCTGACGAGAATCATTCTAGAAAGACAAACTAAAGTGGATGAACAAGGAAAAAGAGAAAATAGAATACGAGAAGCTCAATTGTGAACACTCTAAACAAAAAGAATCCATGTGGAACGCTTCGGTCACCCAATGCATTAGGAATGGGTGACCTACACTCATAGGCCAACTTATCACAACCACGATGCATCAGATGTAAAAAGACCTACACGAATGCAGTCTTGTGCACAGGCCTACATAAAAATCCTCGCTGACAACAGTCAGTCGCCCTACAAAAAGGCCTACATAATTATGCCTGTGTAAGTCTGTAAAAAGCATCTCTTAGGCTAACATGCTTAAACTATAATAGCCTAGTGCTAGTATAACATAGTTAAAAAATATATTAGCTTAAAACATTTACATCGCTTTAAAAAAGCAACTTATACGTGGGAAAAAATTAATTAAATCTAAAAAATAATTGAGAATAAATTTTCCAGTGCAATTAATGTCAAATATTTAATTATATACTCATAACATTACTGCACTGTGATTTTTGGCTAAGTGGGTGCATGAGACCCCACATTGTAAAAGAATCATAGTGCAGTAATGATATGAGTAAATAATGCAATATTTGACCTTAATTGCACAGAAAAATCTAACCTCAATTATTTTCTAGATTAAATTAAATTTTTCTGACCTATATAAGTTTTCTTTTAAACCAATGTAAATTTGTTTTTTGTTTTAATCTAATGTATTTCTTAACAATGTTATACTAGCACTAAGCTATGTTTAAACATGTTAGTCTAAGAGGTGTTTTTACCGACCTATTTCTTATAATTGTATCTCCTATTTGAATATTGACTTCGTCAAAATATAGGTAAAAGGATCTCTGATTCCTTTAAAAGTCAAATGTCAAGCGCTGGCCCAGAATAGTATAAACAGCATCTAACTATGCGATGTATTTCGCTATTGTGTGCTAAATATTTCTCATTCTACAATCTCACATTCAAGATTTGTTCTGTCGCACTTCAACCAGAATCCTTAATTGATAGCCTTCAAATTGCCTTGATCTGAAATGCCTAAGTACTGCAAAAATCAAGCAGAGGTTCAAAAACGATCACGACTAAGTTAAGAAAAACAAAAGAAAAAGCCTGCAATGCTCGTATCATAGTGTACAACAGCACAATAGCATCGTTGATGAGCACCAGTGGCTAAAAGTAGACTGTCTTACACGAATAGATTCAAAAGTAGATATTTTAGAGCAATATAGCCATGTTGAAAGCGTAAGTAAACAAATGTTGACAATTGTACCTGATATCAGATCAGGCCATCTCCACTCTCCAGAGTCTCCACGAAATGTTGTTGAAGCGACTAGGCTAAGCCTGTTAGCATAGCTTAGTCGCTTCAACTTAAATAAACGTCTTCTTTAATCAATCTCTCTCTCTATCTTGCAGAGCCATAGGCTGTCGCACCCTTATAACACAGCTCTCGGTCAAGTACCCTCGTCCATGCTGTTGAAACCGGGATGTTCCATTGTTTCCTTTGCTGGCCAAACCACGTTGTCCTATAGCGACCGGGGGGCCTTCTCCATCCTGGTGGGACCCGGTGGGCCATAGAGATGTCTCTGCAGAGCTTGAGGGCGATATGGGCTGATGACAAAGGGTTTATCCTAACAACATTACCAAAGACGGAGTGTCTGCGTCACAGGATCAGATCTTCTATGTGAGAGAGGCCCGTACGGCAAATTATTTCTGTGTTCTTCACCTTATGACACCAGCGGACTCCGAGTATTCGTCTTTGGCAACGCAAATGGAACGCTTGAAGATGATTCATATTCGCTTTGTTTTTGGTCCATGTTTCAGAGCCAGAGAGCATGATGGGCAAGAAAAGGGTCATATATAAGCATAGGTCCGTTGTCAGGAACAGATGTGGCTGATGCCATATGTTGTCCAGTTAGATTGATCAATCTACATCACTGAAAGTTAATCTCATTGATATCTGCGCTTTACTTTGAACACAACTAGCCACGTCAGAGTAGACAATCAATTGAGCCCCACATTTCCCTGTGAGCGCGGTAGTGTGCTAAGAACGCGCCTTGACCCCCGACTTGTTCCACACGGGTAGTCGGTATAGATTGGGCGCTGAGATGCACAGTAAGCAGAGCAAAGAATGACGCTGCTATTGGAACGAGATTCTTTAGATTTCGATTCTACAGATTTCGACTTTGCAGACAATGTTGCACTGCTTGCCAAACTAGTGTCCTTTCTACAATCCACCCTCGAGATCCTTAATCAGGAGGCTGCTCAATGGCTGCGTCTGCAAGTCAACTGAGTAAAGACCAAAATTCAGTCGTTGAGCGACGTCCTCCCACGACTGAGCTCCCTGGTGATCGATAATCAGATCATTTAATCTTTGGATAGCTTCGCTAGGCTCCTTCGTTCTTAATTGATAGCTCCTGTCGCAGTTACCCTGAGGTCATCAGAAGAATCGGCATCGCGAGACAACTGTTTAGGGACCTGGAGAAGGGGGTCTGGTGCTCCAAGCTCTCTTGCTACAAAGCTGCGGATCTACAACATCTCAATGGCTGCTGGGTTTCTTCATGCAGCTGAGTCCTGGACCCTAACTGCCGCTGGCACTGATTGCCTCAACGCCTTCGACAGCCAATGCCGTCGAAGAATTTCTGGCATTCACCAGCAGAACTTCGTAACAAACGCTGAAGTCCAGCGTCTGACACAATCGCTCCTGGCCAGCAACAAGCTGAAGACCCACCGCCTGGCACTTTTTGGTCACACTACATGACTGGATCAGAGACAAGACACTAGGATGGCCTTGGATAGAACCTTGTTCCCACCAAAGAACTGAAAAGGAGTGACGTCGAACGTCGAAACATCGGACTGATCACTGCCATCCAAAAAACCCAAGACAGGCAAAAAGGGCATGACATCTACCATCGTGCAAAGCTTCGCTGATGAGCAGGCAACAAAGATGACTGAACGACATCGAAAATTCAATAATATACCGCACACAGACTTGTTCGATTTGATATCACTGCCAAAGAAATTGTGCCAGTTCGATATGCAATTCTTTTACGCAAATTATTTACATTTCTGTAAACCTCTACTATATGTCATGGAGCTACATAAATGGTACCGCATATTCAAAAACAATGATAGGCTACCTGGAACGTTTGCCAGAGTAAACGCCTGCCATGATTCAACAGGCTGAAGCCCTTCAATTGCTGATAAACATTTAGGTCGTTGCAAATTCAATGCTGTAATGTTCATAGAATCCTAAAAAATTAACCAAATGAAGCCAAGGGTTATAATCAAAATCTATTTCTAACATAAATTTTCAATAACCATAAATGAAATGTGAAGTAGTAACAGCATCCGATCTTGCAACTATTAGTCCTTCACCTGCATAACAGTACGAAGTCCTCTGTCAAATCTGTATTGTTTAAGGACCCCGAGTGCTGCTGATGTTCTACAGTGCTTCTGAATAACATTAAGTCAGTGGGTCAATGGACAAATACTTTTACTTGGTGATCGTCTGGAAGGTGGACTGTAAACCTCAGGCCAATTATAATAAAGATGCGCAGCACTGTGGTAGCGACCTACCTGATGCTTGAGACATAAAAAAGGGATTGCCAAGCATCCGGTCATGGCAGCATTTGTCGACAGATAAAATTTAACTGGTTTTCAATTGACACTCAGAAGCTGTGCAGATTTTGACAACCAATAGTGACATCGCTAACAGTAACACACACACACACACTCGCGTTTTGTGGCCGCATTCCCCGTTTACACTGGGGTAGGCCATTTGCAGCCATGGACACCTGCCCTCCACTTCATCCTATCCGTCGCATCTTCACGTCTCAATTTTCCAGCTTTCAAATCCTTCTCTGTCAAGCTTTTCCACATCGTTTCCGGTCTCCCACTACGTCTCTTCCCAGCTACCTCAAAATCCATACACTTTCGCACCCAATCATCCGGTTCCTTTCTCAAAATATGCCCCAGATATCTCAGTTGGTTTCTCCATACCACCTCCCCCACTGCCTCCAACCCCATTCTAGCTCTCAGATCAGCACTATACTTTCTCTCTTTCAATGACACTCCACTCATCCACCACACCATTCTCATCTCTGTCCACTCAAATCTGGCCTCTTGATCGGCCTTTGTTGCCCATGTTTCACTACCATATATCATTGCACTTCCTACACACATATACCCTTTGTTTCAGTTTCAGCGATATATACTTTCCAGTTAGAATTGGTGAGAGTCTCAAAACTTCCCCCATGCGCATTTTGCCCATCACCTAGGCAGATTCTATACCTCCATTGGCATTCATCATATCACCAAAATAACAATATTTCCCTACTCTTTCAAATGTGTTCTTCCCCACTTTCAATTCCCTGGCACTCAGCTGGACTACTTGACCTGACAGACACGTTCCGCACACAAATGCTGTCTTCAAGTTGGCAAGTCTACCTTTTAGACCACTGCATCTCTGATGTATCCAATAAAGGCATTTTGTGCATGTAATTGAGTTGACCGCCAACACCCATTCTGCGGACTCCGCACGGCCACTTTCCACATGTCTCCACCATTCCTTCTCCGCATCCACTTATCATAACTTTAGCCTTTTCCACATTCACCCTCGTTCCTTCAGTGACTGGAGGCAGCAAGGGCTAGGGTAAGAAGTGCCTGAGCAAACTTTAATAGACTGGGATCAATCTTGACAGCACGGGGTGTCTCATTGAACCTGAAAGGGAAATTCTACAAAATGCGTGTGCAAAATACATTGGTATATGTAAGTGAGACATGGCCAGCAAAGATGGAGGATCTTCAGAGATCAGAGAGGTCACAGAGAATGATGGTGAGATGGATGTGTGGAGTGTCATTGAAGGACAAGTGTCGAAGCAAAGATTTGAGAAAACGGTTAGATGTCGTATGTACGAGTATAACGGACATGGTGACGAAAGGGAGACTGAGGTGGTTTGGACATATGTCATTTTATTTTTTTTACGAGTCATTTTATTTGCTTTTGTTTTATGTACATATTGTAAATATTTTATAGGTCTATGCAGAAGCTCTAGAAGCGCTTTCGTGGATTTTAACCGGTTCACGCAAGCCTTGAGTAATCAATGCCAGGTCACGACTGTGTTTTTTAATGTGGTTAAACGATTTTACTATGCTCGCGTCTGGTGAATATTCAAATAGAATAAAATGTGGAACACATAGATGAGGACGATTTGGTATCTGCATGCAGATATATTAAAGCGAAAGGGATCATTGGATTTGTTTGTGTGTTGTTTAACGGCGCTTCGACACAGAAAGGTCATATTGCGCTAGGGTTGTAATAAATGGAAGCATGATACTGACGAGCAGTGTTGATAAAATGTACTATTGGTACACTGAGGTACACTGAACGACAATATGGCAAATGCAATATAAAATTACAATTGGGGCAATCGCAATTGCACAATGACTAGAGATGAAGGACTACACAAGAAAAAAGTAAACAAGAGCAATTGAAAAAAAATTGATTAAATGATGTATAGTTCCAATAAAAAACATAAATAAAACAGCTAGAATACAAAAACAATAGATGTACTGGTACAAAGATATAGACAACATTTATGTAAAGGGAACAGTTAAAAATCCTGGTACGCGCCAGTCAATTTTAAGAAATTGATATTATTAATTTTTGTGTTTGCAAAGCAGGTCATGCAAAGAACAATACTGTAATAGTTGGTGCCTACTCTGATGATGGGTAACACAATCCAGTAGAATATGTGCGATTGTCAGTGGGCAGCCGCATGTTGCACATTGTGGCTGCTGCTCACCCTTCAAGAGGTGCGAGTGTGTGAGGTAAGAGTGACCAATTCTGGCACGGCAAATGACCACTTCCTCCCTCAGAATTTGTCTAATGCAAACCAGACGCTTGTTGAGTACAGGTTTGACATTGTGTAGTTTGTTTCTTGTGAATGTGTCCCATTGGATTTGCCATCGAGCTCGGGCGTGTTCATTAATCAACTGTCTCATGTCTGAAGAAGGTATCTTAATGGCGCTAATGGGCAGGGTTAGAGCATGCTTGGCTGCTTTATCTGCCCTTTGTTGCCAGGGATACCAATGTGACTTGGTATCCAGCAGAAAATAATGATGTGCCCAGAGGAGGTGAGTTTAGCGTGTTCTTCAAGCGTTTGAAGGAGTAGAGGATTGTCAGAACGAATATTGTGCAGTCCTTGTAGGACTGAAAGTGAGTCAGTACAGATCAAAAACTTTGATCCTTGGACTCTCTTTTGTAGTCAAGGGACATAAGGATAGCCTTGATCTCAGCTGTAAAAATGCTGCATTTGTCAGGAAGACGAGACTCTACAGTCCCGTATTTAGTGACAATAGTGCGCCTACCATATCACCAGCCTTTGACCCATCAGTGTATATGTGTTTGAAGTTGTTGTACTTTAAGGCCATGTTTTGAAAAAGATCTAGGAATACGTTAGCATTTCCAGCACATATTTTTTGCAAACAAAGATCAAAGTTAATATCTGGCACGTTGAGAGTCCAGGGTGCGATATGCAAGACAGCAAATTGAGCAACGCTCTTATGACTAAAGTTCAGTTCTTCCAACGACGGTTTCAGTCGCTTGCCCAGAGTGGGGATTGTGTTTGGCCTGCTATCAAACAAACGACCGTAACGAGGCTGGAAGACCAGAGAGTAAGTAGGATTACGTTTGTTGGAAGATAGTTTGATGGTGTACTGCAAAGCAAACTTAGTTCGTCTTATCTCTAAGGGCTGTTCATTAGCCTCCGCTTGGAGGCTTTCAACCGGTGACATCCTAAAGGTACCCAGTACAAGTCTGAGCGATTGGGTTTGAATGGGATCAAGGATCTGCAAGTAGGATTTACATGCAGGCCCGTAAACCACAGGGCCATAGTCCCGCTTTGATCGAATGAAAGTCTGGTACAGTCGGGATAAAACAACACTGTCCACGCCCCAGTCGCTGTGAGAGACGACCTTCAAAAGGTTCATTGCCTTTATGCATTTGGTCTTTAGTGACTTGAGATGTGGCATGAAGGTGAGTTTTTTTGTCAAAGATCATACCCAGATACTTGACTTCTTCAATGACTGGGATGGGTTTACCATTGAGAAATAGCACTGGATCTAGGTGGGGTCTGCCCACGTTTTCAATTTGTTTAGGGAGCTTTGCAGCTAGTGTTCGATGACATTCATGTTGACACCGTGGTATACTGCAACAAAGTCGCCGACATATACAAAGCCATCCACTCCAACTGTCAGGCACTTACAAATATTATTTATTTTAATATTGAACAGTGTGACTGACAGAACACTGCCCTGTGGCACACCCATTTCTTGGTTGTGGAGATCGGAGTGGGTCCCCCCCATTTCTGACCCTAAACTCTCGATCCATCTTGAATTTTGAGATGAAAATGGGTAATCGGCCTCTGATGCCCATATCCAAAAGGTCCTTCATGATACCATATTTCCAAGTGGTATCATAAGCCATTCCCAGGTCAAAGAAAATGGCCACAAGATGTTGTCATTTCAAAGCCTCTCGAACCAACGTCTCTAGCCTCACCAGTTGGTCGGTGGTGCTACGTTGGCATCGAAAGCCGCTCTGCTGCTCGGTGATTAGCTGTTATTTTCCAGATACCAGACAAGCCTGTTGTCAACCATCCACTCTATAGTCTTACAAAGACAACTGGTCAATGTTATGGGGCGGCAGCCGCTTGGGTCTGTCAGGTCATTCCCTGGTTTTGATATAGGTGTGACCAATGCGGTTCTCCACAAGGTTGGAAAGCGGCTGGTCATCCATATATCATTAAAAAGAACAAGCAATATTTCTTAAGTGGCGTCTGGCAAGTGCTTGATAAGTTGGTAGTGAATGTCATCTAGACCGGGGTGACGTGTCTTTCGCCAGCTTCAATGCCTCATTTAACTCGACCATGATGAGCATTTTGTTATATTTCTCCGAATATACTGTTCCGAATAGTTCTCCGAGCAATAGCGTACAACCTCTTATAGTCATCTCCGTTTTCTTTGGTCAGGTATTTAGTAAACAACCCCAGGGCCTCTTTCCTGTCCGTTATGGTCTGTTTACACTCCTTACTAAACCAGGGTTCGTTGATATGTTTGGGAATTGCCGAGGTCTTATGGATAGTTTCAGTGGCTATTGCATGTAGGGTGGATGTGAAGAGGTCCATTGGTCATCATAGTCATCAAATGTGTCGATGATGATCCGAGTTTCAGATAGCATCTGAAACTCGTCCCAGTCTGCTTTGTCGAGCTTTCGCGTTGGGTTGCGACTTACCGGGACTGGTACGATGCTTTCTAGAAAGGTCGGGAAGTGATCACTTCCGCAGAGATCATCCCCGACCCTCCAGGAAAAGTCAAGGAATATTAGTGGTTCACAGATTGTGAGATCTATTGAGGAGAAGCTGCCAGTGCCAGGGTGGATGTAAGTTGGTGCTTTATCATTTAACAAACACAAAGCGTGTTTTGCTAGAAATTTTTCTATTTTTCTCCCCTTGTTGTTCACATCCCTGCAGCCCCACAGTGTGTGGTGGGCATTGAAATCACCCAGAATTATAAAGGGTGCAGGGAGTTGGTCGACAAGGGCATCTAGATCCAAAGCATCCAGGGGTGCGCTTGGTGGTAGATA
>JAQIWG010003309.1:0-18162 GCA_034695025.1 Chamaedrilus cognettii
CATACAGATGCAGATCACACACGTCGATACTAATATACATCGGTACACGTAAGACACCTGACATCACGCGCAGATCATACAGATGCAGATCACACACGTCGATACTAATATACATCGGTACACGTAAGACACCTGACATCACGCGCAGATCACTTTCGTGCAGTTTCGT
This sequence comes from Chamaedrilus cognettii, assembly GCA_034695025.1. Taxonomy (NCBI): domain Eukaryota; kingdom Metazoa; phylum Annelida; class Clitellata; order Enchytraeida; family Enchytraeidae; genus Chamaedrilus; species Chamaedrilus cognettii. The sequence continues at coordinate 170 of JAQIWG010003309.1, forward strand.
TACGCTTCACAAAGCTGTATGCCTAGTGTAACGATCGAAACACAAGATGAGTAAACATTAACCTATCTCCTTCAAAAGACAAATGCAGAAATATCAAACAATACATTCAAAACACGCTAAACTGAGAATCATAGGTGTGTAAAGTGTAAAAGATAAAATGTTCTTCAAGCAAAAACTGAGCAACGGTCTAAACAAGAAAACAAGCAAGAAACTCAATTGCACTAAGTACCCTAACAAACCCAAAAAATTAAAAATGAAGCCAACTTGCAGTTAAATAATACCAGAGTCAATACCACGTAACACTCCTAGCAACACAGAGAACACGCCAAAAACAATCTAGACCTCTCTCAACAAAAAACTAAATCGAAACATTCAAAATGCAGTCTGAACGAAACAAAGATTACGCTGTAGATGCAGAACTGAAAGTCATCAGCCTCTTTGGCAGTAACCTCTCAATCCCACACTCTTGTTCATCTACGTATCGGGTTGCTAAATTGTTACTCTATCCATCGTCATTTCTTACAATACCAATGCAAAAGTTTGTATCTTGTTCCATTTTGTCAACCCCTGAAATCATTGCTTAACCCCCCACCGTCCTACTGCTGGTTATTGTGGTAGCGCGCCCCCCTCCCCGGCCCGGTAGGAGCCCCCCCCGTAGCCCCCCGTAGCGCCCCCGTAGCCCCTCATGGCCCCACCATAGACCGGAAGTCCGCTAGCAGAGACAGAGGTGAGACGGCTGGACAGGATCGACTCGGTGACCAGAGCACGCACTCTGCTCTGCGCGTTCTGTGTGCACACACATGCAGGGATTTCGAGATTTTGCAGCACTAACAATGCACTTGGTCACACTGTGCTATAAAACAACATTATCAAAAGATAGCAACAGGTCACATAAAACATCGTCAGTATAAAACCACAACAAAAGAGCTAGATTGAGCAGAGTCTGCACTATACCACTGCGAAATTAAACCAAAGATTGCAGGCCTACAACAGATAACGAAGTCAAAAGGAATGGTAAACAGGGAGCCAGGCTAGACAGCTACACAGCCTACCAGCATGGTCAGATGCCATAATACTATTATACTAACATAGCGAGAGGATGATTCCAAGAGTGGCATATAGAAAACAAACATAATAGCAACACCAGACTAAATAATGATGAAACTGAAGCATATTCTTGAAATGAAAATTCCCACTGGAAGTCAACAGCTCAAAAACTATTCAAACGGAATGTTTTTCAAACGAGAACGTTTTTCGACCGCGTCACGCAACTACTCCGCTCACCTGAGTCGACATGAAATTCCCATGAATCTCCACAACCGCCTCCTCCTCGCCTCCCTGGGCCCCCCCTCCCTGCGCGCCACCGCTGGCGCTCCCTCCCTGCACGCTCCCCGCCCCGTGCGGCAGTTTGACAACGGCCCCAGTGAGGTGCTGGATGTCGCGCACGGTGCGGCCGCCCTGCCCAATGATGCGTCCAACCGCACAGCGTGGCACACGCACCAGGGTGACCAGACGCACGTTGTCACGCGCACATAAACACTCGGAGCGGATCTTCTCAAAGATGTAGTAGCTCGCCTGTACGCAGGACACGAGAGCATAGCGCTTTATGCTACATAAACTAGTGTTGTCCGCCTGTAGCGGAGCAAAGACGAGAAAAAAACTCTTGCGCTCTCAAGAATGAAAAAACTTGCGCAGCAACATCTATATTTCATTTAATTAAAGGTTGCAGGGCACAGATAAAAAATATAGAAACAATTACCTAATCATCAATCATATAAATAAAACCCTGCATTTCAACCATAGCTGGCAAGGTTTGGGTCAGAGATGTGGCGTACCCGCCAGCAGCTGTCAGTAGTTCCCCTGACGGTCACCAGGCGCTCGGTGCAGGGACTAAGCTCTGAGCTCGGCCTCTGCTCCACCTGCAGCCAGGCCAAGCAAGCTCCTCACTCACACTGTCCCCGATGACGTCATTGGACTAAGAAACAAACTTTAAACTCATTTTTATTTAATTATAATAAGTAATGCTTAAGAGTTTCTTGATTGTGCACTAAAGTCAGATCTTGCATAATTAGAATTAGATTTGAGCGCCAAGGCGCCACGAAGCTATCTATTAATTAATGCAAGACCATTGGGTATGCAGGATATGTTTCAGTTCCTAGAATTAACAGATATATGCAATCAGGATCATTAAACACACACACAAATAATCTAAATAATTATGAAAATGCATTAGCTACTTTTAGTACATGAGAAGATCAAGAGTGCTCCACAATTTATAAATAAAATAGATTTAGACGTAAGTGTTACTTAATTAAATAAGAATCAAGATGTCGTACGGTGATGAAGGCCCCAGAGTCGCGCATTATCTGTTTGATGTTTGCTCCCCCCACGCCAATGATCGCCCCCACCGCAGAATTGAGCACTTGGATCTGACTGATCTCCAGACCCTCCCCTGACCCCGGGGCCCCTCCTCCGAGGGTCTGGAGGCTTCTCGTGACAGTGGCAGCCCCCACAAACTGAAGTCCCGGGGAGTAGAGGCCCCCATACTGCTGCTGCAGAGTTAATCACAATATATATAATGCACTGACTGTAAAGAATGTTAAAAAGTATATTGAACGTTAAAGATTTCATACAGTTTCGCAACGCATAATTATGGAGTAAACGACAAATGTAGAGAACTGAACTTACAGAGCTGGGAAGGGATCCAAAGACGAAATTCAATTGGTTGACCTGCGGCGACATGCAACCCGGATTCTGCAAACAAACCAATCGCAATCACAGCCACTCAGCATCGAATATCCATTTAAGTCTGTTATAGGAACCACACAGTGCGATATCAATCTGCAAAGATTTTCACAGTCTATCATAGAAATATTCTAACAGCATTATGCAAAGAAGCCAAACACAGCGCATCATCACGCACAGTGCATCATCACACATACAATCCATCCTCACACACCCATTCACTGCTCTGCACGTACGGCCTTGATGTCATGCTCGATACACTCGGCCAGCTTGCAGGAGATGGCGAGCTCCGCCTTCACGACGCTCTCGATGCTGCCGCCACGGATCGAGATCACGCGGTACGGGTACAGTGCCGCCATCTCTTGCACGCTGCACCACAACACGCGCACTGTGCATCACTGCCAATCCAAGTAAATAACCGAACCAATAACAACTAAATCACTGTAAGTGTATTGACAAAAAATTTGTTTTTACAATTTATTTTGAATTCAAAACAATCAAATGGATGATGTCGAAGAAGTTGATGATGTCCAATAAAAAAGACAAGCCAGGTAAAAGACCGGAATGCAGGATTTGGTGCTCATAACATCAACGTAGTACTTACGACTCGGATGACATCTTAGGAAATGCACTCTAAACTCATGTCGTAAGTCAACATGGCGGGATGGATGCAAACCAATTGAATCAGATAAAATCGATCATCCAAAAAGCCGCACTCAGAACATTCCAACGCTGTGAGGGCATCATCTAATATATCGCATAACATTCATTGTCGTACTTGGTAACGACGATCTTGGTGCTAGTCTCCTCGCAGATCTTCTTGATCATGCGTCCCTCCTTGCCGATCAGTCGTCCGCAGAAACGGTCGTCGGCGAGCATCTTGAGCGGCAGCTCTCTGCGCACGGTGACGCCACACACACACACACGAGGGCTGAGGGGCTGAGAACCACCACCCAACTCTAATGCTCACCCTCGTTCGGCCTAACTCTCCTGGCCAATCAGTTCGCAGTAAAAAGGCAGTTGCTGTAAGAAGATAATCAATTAAAATGAAATCACTGAGCTCTAAATAGTTACTATAAGCTATTCAATATTTCACGTGTATCATAAAAATCAGCGTTGGCAGAAACTAGTCTGTAACCTTAGTGTTTATTAGTAATGTATTATGGGAAAAGAGCTAGGACTAGCCTAAGGGCTAAGGTTAGTGATGGAGTTAGGTTAGGGTTAGACTAGGATTAGGTAGCGTACGTCTTGAGGCTGGGGGGCGCAGATTCCTGCTGAATGACCTGCAGGATCTCCCTGCAGGCGCTTGAACAGTTCTCTGGCTGTCCGTAGATTGAGATTATCTACGCAACGCAACCACAGCCTGCAGTTTCTATTCTGCTGGCAGCTTGTAGATAAAAGATTTAAAGAGAAATCTAGAAATGCTCATACCTATCCCATGATACAACGAGAGACAAAGACGCAAGAATGAAAGACAATTTTAAGCGAGAATGTAATATAAGAACACGCCAAACTAGTTTAGATCAATTAAATGCAGTTAGATCTGACTGCAAAGGAAGAGCAACAAAGCAAGCCGAATGTGCAATACCTGTTCAATGAGGCCTGAGTTTTCCTTGCCATGTACATCCACCCTGCGAGACAGCACACAACAACGCTCCATCAGCTTCAGTCAAAACCCACCCTGCAATTGCTATCGCTACGTGGCGCACACGTCACAAAAACATTTAACTGTAGTTTTGCAATTTGAACTACGGTATTTTGTCATTTACAATTTTAACTATTTGACATATCGCCGAAGACACAGGCTATCTATCGTTAATGTGCAGCGTATCCTCTTTTTTTCCTTCACTACAATAATGTTACAAGGGCGAGGCAAGTGGGCGCAAACCTTGCCTTGCACTTGGTGGTGATGGACTTGATGCTCGCCCCCTTCTTACCGATGATCGCACCCACGTATTCACTGGGGACAAGGATCCTGCAGCAGCAGCAGCACAGCGAGATTCTGGACTGCTGTCATCGCGCAATGAATGATAAATGAGGAGAAAAATGAATGTCATAAGCAATAAAAACCGTGAGCAAAACTTAAAATGACCAAAGGTGTGCGTACAACGACAAAATATTCTTGTTCAGTGTTCTCCTTTTTCCATCATATAACTAGCAAAAAACGCTGAAAGCAAATGACTTCAAAATCGAAAAGTTTCAATCTCTGTAAACATCCACATGTGCAAATGCAATTTGCTTTCACTTTAATCAATATCTCGCTTGCATTTAGATACGAGTCACAGGATACATTAAACATGATACACTAGATGCGAGATACAATCAACATAGCGGTTATGATATAACAGAGCTATCTTGCCTGAGAGGGTAGGCGTTGCAGCGCTGGATTGCCACGGTAACGGTCGAGGGAGCCTCGGCTCGACGACCGTTGCCGCTAGCAACCACCCCTCTAACGTAGTCGACCTGTGCGCAGCCAACCACGTCGTAGTAAGCCAATGGGTACGCAATAATGAGTCATAGGCCTTAGCACGGCGATCTGTAAAGATATCAGAGAACGGTATAGGAAATATCAAAATCTATCTCAAACAGTAGAAACAAATATAGCTTACAGCAGATAATTAATAATGTAAGATAGTCTCTGTTTTCCACATACAGAGAAAGACCATTATCAGCATATTACAGGTATGTATACCAAAGTAAATAACGTGTAAAGCTTAAACTGAACAGCATCCGCAAAACGATGCACTCAAACGCGGATTCTTAGAAAGAGGTACAGTATTGTATAACAATAATAAAACTAGTATTAATAGCCTATAAAATCAGTGAGCGCAATATCGGGTATATTACAGACCTTGAGCGTGGTTCCGTGGTAGTCAGAGTTGTTCAGTTGGTCGTAAGCGCTGTAAAAACAAACGTCGAACAAATCAACCAGCAGTTTCACAACTTTTCTTGAAGTTTTTGCTGTTTTGGACTCTTGAAAGTTTTGTTCGTCTTGACTTTGTACATTTTTAGAGTGATTGTGATAAAACTACATGTACTGATAAAAGCCTTGTAAGCGCAACTATACACGTCTGTCATCAAGCTGCTGTTTTTATTTCTTGATTATGCTTTTATCGGCTGTGCTCATTGATGAATCTTAAACAACAAAGAATAAAATAGACTATGCGAGAGTACAGAGTAGCGCTACGACTGACTGCTGAGCCTGCTGTGAAGTCTCGTACGCTACACTCACGAAGCACGTGTCGCCAGAGCCCGTCCCTGCAACCAGTCACACACACAGACGTAATCGTCATACTATCACACACAAGGCTAAAATTACAAATTTGATGAAATAGTTATTTCGCTGTTAGCGCAACTATAGCCATTGCCGAGGCCTAATGCCATTCATGACACCGCTGAACTCAAGTCATAAGAAGCTGAAATAATGTAATCAAAAGTTTTGCTAAATTTAGATAGCTTCCAGGGCTGAGTAGGCCTACAAGTCACAGCCACGACCATACAATGTACACGCGCACCGAGTTCAAACTTGCGTACGTCGCCGAAGGTCGCCACGAGGCTGTGGACGTCATCACTGGTGACCTGTTTGGGCAGGTGTTTGATGAGGATGCGTCTGGAGGCTAGCTGGGACCTGGAATCACACAACACACACTGGCTGCCTGGGACACACTAATATCTGACACGACTCACACGAGTCTAGAGGCCATATAGCAAAATAGGCCATATAGCAAAATATGCCATATAGCAAAATAGGCCATATAGCAATATAGGCCATATAGCAATATAGGTCATATAGCAATATAGGCCACATAGCAATATTCAACGCATGCATACTGTTGCATACGTGTTCAGCAAATAGGGCGCAGTTTCCAATAAGTGGAGCTCCTTTAGCCTTTAGGCTAGCTGTGCTGAAGGTAGCAACAAAATTTACAAGGCCTAACCTAATATCGTATGCAGAACCAAATGCATGCGGCATGCAGGCAACCCATACAGCCATAGAGGGGGACTGCCTGTGCACGGAGCGGTGCATGCAGAGAGCAACTTGTGCAAGGACAGACTATGGGGGGGGGGGCAAATTACGTGGCGGGGAGGTGGATTGTGGAGAAGCCTACTTGCGTTTAGTAGGTGCTACCGTGGACGACACGGTCTGGAGAGCCTCCTGGTCGACTGAACCCATCTCGATCACGCTGCAGCGCACAAACCCTACCAGCGTAAAATTAAATTTGAAATTGTCACAACTGCTAGGTCTACCATAGCACGTGAACAGTTACTTTTAAGTGACCAGAAGTGGATGACGCAAAACGAGATTTAAAGTGAACTGGAATAAACAAGAAAATTAATAGGCCTAACAAAATTGAATAACCAGTCTAGCTTCCAACTTATCCTACTGTATCTCGTATTTAGGCCTTGTGAGTGCGTTGTTTAGGCTTCAGTGGGATAAGCTTAACTATCAAGCTCCTGCAGATTTAAGTTCATCAGATGACTCGTCAGCAGCGCTGTCATGCGTCCTACATTGTACTGGCCATAGTAATTAGAATATACAATGTAGGGGCTATCCAACATTGTACATGTATGTCCATAATTGACCTTCAGCCAGATTTGTATTGTAATGCTACATGTAGCTCGATGTAGTACAACGCTGGTTGTGAATCCTGCGTCAAAATCGGATCGAAATGCACCAATGGCGTCGACGCACTCGGGGAACCAATCATATCGCCAGCCTTCTACCTGCGGCTGGTCATGTGACAAACTAACTCCATTTCTGCAATAACCTGCATACACAAACCAGCCGGGTCCTCAATCACGTCCGCGCGACCTTCTATTGCGCTTCGGTCAAGGCCTATTGTAAAAAAGGGATTGGCACCCAGTAGGGCCAGTACCCACTGCTGCATGTCTCAGCCGCGCGTCACAGCCATAAACCAATCAGATACTAAATTAACCAACCAATGACAGCGTAGAATCAACTTGGGCCGCATCACGTGACCAAGTTACTCCGTTTCGGTTAACGCGAGAGCTACAAGCTTATACAATGCAAGCCTAGTCTACACCGCATTACACGGTTATTCACAAAAAGGGGTATTCTAAGATAAGACACAAGAACATCATAAAAATTAGCTGTTGTTGGCTCGAAATTATAGATAAATGATTTGCTTTTCAAATTAGGCTACATACATTATAGGTCGTCCACCCGTCCTTACTTGTCATTTCGGAATTGCGCCTAGGCGCCTATAGGCCTAGATGAATTTCTAACGGCATGAAATTCTTACAAAATAATCGTCACGTCACACAAAACAAGTCTATCGTCTGTCGTCATCGACTTGAACCGGCAGCACCACTATATGCTCTTAGCCTACGAGACCTGCACGTGGTTCAATTACGTAACCTGTGAGGCATTGGCGTAGTATGTCACTCAAAACAGGGGTGGCTGTCTTTCAAGAACAATATTGAAGACCACAATCAAACACGATAACATAATTTTGGAGGGCATGATTAGGTATTCTTAGCTTTTCACATTTTAAAGCAAGAGGAGCACGCCGGCTCCCGGTGGCCCCTCGCCACGCAGGATCTTCTACTGTTAAATCTAACCACAGGCCTAGACTCAGGATCAAAGATAGTCCAGCTGTATAGGCCTAACACTGTAACATACGCGAACGACTACGCTTCCCGCTTTAAATGAATCTTCACGTCTTTACTTAAACGTGTCTGTTGTAGCCCGTGCATGCAGGCTAGGTGGTTTATGCTATCTATGGTTGGTTGGTATGCTGGTTTAGGCTTGACGACTGCATTGCATCCACTTAGATTATCTCTAATCACGGCTAGGCTATGTACATGTGCATGATTGCAGGCCCGTATAGCCTACGTTCGGCTCTAGGCCAAGGACAAGGTCTCTTGATTACTTCGAGTTGGACAATGGACCCGTTCTTGTCGGAGGCGCAAATACTCCTCCCCCCTAATTTGCTACTTTTCCCTTTAAGTACGCAATGAGCGGGGGGCCCCTTCCAAAGAAAGATTATTCTTTTGTCTATTTGAATGGGCCTCAATGTGCTTTTAATGCATTTGTTCTCCTCAACTTCCCATCCCCCCTCAGGAAAATGGAGGATCCTTTCCATTAAAATTCGAATACAATTTAAAAAAAATTCTGCCAAAATGGCATCCCCCAACAGGCAAACCGTTCAGCCCCCGTGATCAAAAGTCGTGTAGGCCCTACGCCTGGACCCATATTATAAACTCAAGCATCTCCGCGATCTTTCTCAGTTAGCTTTAGGCCTACGCTATACTACAGAGCAGTATAATTAAGTAGGCCTATAGTATCCCAGCTTCTACGATTTACTCTAGCCTATAGTAGTCGGTATTGAAACGTACAGCAGCTGTATACAGTATAGTAGAGCTGCGTTAAGAAATGCTGTGATCTGATAATAGCGAGTGTCCGATAGAGAATAGAGAAATGTCAACGAGCTGCCGAACTGGTAGGTCTGTCAATGTGTGCGTGACAGAAAAAAAAACAATGAAGATATTAGCGCGCTGTGATCAGCTTGACCGCAGCGGGGTGCTTAGCGTTTAATCAGACCTAATGCGAACTTTTGCAATGGTAGGACAACAAAACGATGCCATTATTTGATTGTGGGCTGCATGTATTTGGATTCGGATCAAGTGAATTTGAGGAATGACGTTGGATTTTGAAAGCGATAAGCGTTAGGGCCTAGGCCATGTTGATGACGATCCAACTGAGGTCTTGTGCAGCTGTATAGGCTAAAACTCAAATTTAACATTGCCCGGGGTATAGAAGATGTTTAGATGAGCTGTGCAGTTACCTAATTTCCCTAAAGTTTGCCACTGTTTAACCCAGGGAGCGCGGCGGGGGAGGGAGCAGGAGCAGGGGAGGGGGCAGAGGCGGACCCTGAGTACTCGGTGATGAACCCCCGGTCACTGTCCTTCCTGGACGACATTTATCGACTGATGGTGGAGGACGCGCTTGTCAAGGGCGTCGACCGGAAGTCCAAGGTCGTCGAGTTCGTGCACCCTCAGCAGCTCAAGGTCAAGCTGCAGGCCTTTGTTTCATTTTAAATTTGTATTTATTTAGATTAGCTTCAGTACACGATACTTGTGTGATTTAAATGACTAGACTGTCAAGTTCTCTGATCAAATATAAAGGGAACTTTTGGGAATTTTTCTCAATCAGAGGCAATAATCAATAATTAACGACATTCAGTGTATATCGTTCCCGATGCCGCACGCTGCAGGCCCAGCTCGACCTGGCTATAGGCCACGAGGGCGCTGACGACGCCTCTCTGCTCGCTACGTGCAAGGACGTGGTGCGCTACAGCGTCAGGGCGGGACACCCGCGCCACTTTAACCTGCTCTACTCGGGCCTCAACACCAAGGCGTTGGCCGGGGCCTGGCTCACAGAGTCGCTCAACTGTAACATGTCCGTATATAGGCTCTACAAGCTTGGCTTTGAAACGTTAATATATTCTCAATTCTGCACGGAAGTGGTGGGTTAGATCTGGGGGGGTTTGACTTCACTTTTTGATGCAGTTATCAGCGTCATTTTCTAACTTGTTGTATAAACGATTCAAGCAAACGATGTAACTTTTCTTTCTCCGTTTGCATAACACATCTTTTATGCACTACTCAGTTATGTTGTTCACAGTTATACATACATGCATGCATGCATGCATGTATACATACATACATACATACACATACATACATACATACATACATATATGCATGCATGCATGCTTACGTAGACCGCAACTTCTTCCCGACAGCCTTCTCTTATTAGCATAATACTAGTTCTAGCCACTCTGATTTGTTTTGCATAATGAAAAGATTATGGTTATGTTTATGAGTTTGGTGATGTTTGTTCTTGGCTGTGCAATGATGTACTGTGTAACTTTTATATTTTATAGACAATGCACAATTGCACATGGCTCTAGCATGCATTAGTCGATAGCTGACGTGTGTTTGCGTGTGCAGGCACACATACGAGGCTGCGCCGGTCTTCATCCTGGTCGAGAACCAGACAATCGAGGAGCTGAGCGCGCTCATGGGGTTCCCCCACGGCGACGGGGTCTTTGTTCCCGGTGCGTGCGCCGGAGGGTTTAAGCAGTCTTAACTTTTGGGTACAGTACTGGTGGGAGCTCTAATGCTAAAATTTGATAATTTCATGGATGCTGTGTGGCCAAAACACAGTCTATACAAAGTTGATTGACTGTTTTTATCAAATGTAGAGGCGTTTTTATCAAGATAGAAATGTGTCGATACAAATTCCGACAACGTAAGGATAGCGTCGACAAAATGTACATTATTAGACCAGTCGTTAGAAATGTGAAACATGTATTGCAATCCTATTCAATTTGTGAAAGGTTCGTCGTTTGGTAACTTCCTGGCCATCCACCTCGCTCGCTACCGATACTGCGGCGACGTCAAGAAGACGGGACTGTTTGGCCTGCCGCGCCTCGTGCTCTTCTGCTCCGAGCAGGTCTGGCCCTATACTCTCTTTGTGCGCCTTTTAAATCTTTTTAATAGGAGGTTGCATTATTTCAGTATCTTCTGTTTGTTTTATGCTGTCAGCCAATCATGTAGAAAGTAGATCTATTACTGTAAAAAAAAAATCAATTTGTCACGTTCCAATTGATATAGGGCCTAGATTACAAGCTGGAAACTAAGCAAACGGTTGCCGCCTACAGCAAGTAGCAGCAAAGCGTGCTTTAGAATAATTATCTGCATTTCCTTAATCACTGTCCTGCAGAGATGCCACTTTATTTTAGAATTTTGACAGTCTTCTTTCGTAAAAGCACCAGTAGTGCCTTATCATATTGTGTGATATTGTAGCAAGTTTGCTGACAAATTTAGCTTTAGCCTTTAGATTACACAGTTCTCGTTGCACTCCCCAGGCTCACTACTCGATGGGGAAGGCGGCGCATTTCCTTGGTTTCGGCACGGACAACGTGCGCTACATCGAGACCGAGGAGGGGCGAATGAAGCCAGACTCGCTAGAGCGCGCCATCATACAGTGCAAGGCTGCCGTACGCCGATTCTTGCTGATTCTCTCTCGCGAATAATCGCAACTGTTGCAAGTTGCGACCTAATTAAACCTGAACTGTGTTATCTCTGTGTACGTAATGACGAATAAAGTGAGAAATGACACAAAAAAGCATCATAATAGCTAAATTTTAGAAAAATATTTTTTAAATTGCACATTTTTCACAAAATTCCAGCTTCAAAAAATAGAAAAAACGTGAAAAAACATGAAAAATGCTATTGCACTTTCCCTCAGTCTCTAATCGCATAGCCCGGGTAGTACTGTTGTATAGTTAGCTGTGTTAGCTTTGCTTGCTGGTGCTGGCAGGGGGAGGTGCCGCTGATGGTGATGGCCACCGCAGGCACCACGGTGTTTGGTGCGTTCGACCGTCTGCGCGACATTGCTGCTGTCTGCGCGCGACACCGCGTCTGGCTGCACGGAGACGTACGTAGAGATAGCACGCGCGTATCGGCTGTTACTTTATTAATAGTAGCACCATCTAATGCCAATAACTAATCCAAACATGATATTTGAAACTAGCTATGAGCATAACGATGCGCCTAGTGCTGTTTCAAATATGATGCTTGGAATAATTTTTTATCAGATCGAAATTTTTGGCAGTTGATGCGTTATTGTTTTTTGGTGATTTTGATAGACTCACGTATTAGAATTAGAATCTCGTTTACAGCACTGCTTCACCTTATTTATTTATTAAAATTTATTACTTCAACTTTGTTTGCACTGCATTTGCTATTTGAAATTTTACTTTAAAATGGGCTTCATTCTCAACGTAGGCCTATAAATTAAATTTCATTCACTAAATATTATTTCACTCTGCTAGCTTTAAAAGTTTCATGCTTGTGCCCACATCAGCACACTTCTTTGCATACATTTTGCACATAATTAATCATCCACCCCTTGACCTGTTGATAATTGCATAACGCGGTGTTATGACGTCACAGGCTGCGTGGGGCGGGGGCGTGCTCTACTCGAAGAGTCACCGCCCCCTGATGGAGGGCGTGGAGCTATGCGACTCTATTGTGTGGAGCCTGCACAAGCTTGTGGGTGCCCAGGTCCAGTGTGCGGCCATCATTGTCAAGGAACAGGTGAGTGGGGGTTGGTAATATAGCAGTGGCGGATCAAGGGGGGGCCGGAAGGGGCTCGGGCCCCCCAGTGAGGTAATGTAGGGGTTCAGGTCCAGTGCGCGGCCAAGGAACGTCGTCAAGGAACAGGTGCGTGGGAGTATTTCTGCATAACTGAGCTGTGGGTAGTAGTAGTAGTTAGTATTTATTGATGGTGTTTAGTGTAATGATAGATAGTAGTGCAATGTAATGATAGTTGTTAATACTAGTTAGTATTGATTGATGAATATTTAATTACCGGTAATAATTTGATAAATTTTTGATGATGATCTTGAATTTGATCATGGATAACATAGGCTGTTTATTTAAATATCCATGCTTGATATTTTATGTTAGTATTTATGTTTGTACTCTGTACTGTGTATTTATGATTCTACTATACTTTTTTTGCAGCTCAGGCGATTTTCTTTCCCGGAACCTGCAGTTAGATTTAATATTTGCAATCTTTTGACTTGCAAAAGGAATTTTTTCGAAATTTGAAAGCAAATTTACCAGGGTGTGTGCCAGTGACAGTCTTAGGTTTAATTTAACTATAATTTAGGAGGGTTACAAATAAAACTTACTGGTCAAAAACACAAAAATGTTTATTTTTCAAAATCTTTGAAAAAGCTTCAACCCCCCCCCCGCTCAGTCTAAGCTTGTGCCACTGCAGGGTCTGCTGGCGGCGTGCAACGCGTCCAACGCCAGCTATCTGTTCCCCACGGACAAGTTCTACGACGTGACGTACGACATAGGCGACAAGACTGTTCAGTGCGGACGCAAGGTCGACTCGTTCAAGTTCTGGCTCATGTGGAAGTCTCTCGGACACGCGGGCATGGAGAGACACGTGGACAACGCGCTCGACAACGCGAGGTGTGTTTCATTCAACAAGAGATATACAGCGCGTTGTAAACGAAAATACTGTTTTCAATTAGGCCTATGTATACTGAACTTGTAACGCACCAGAAATGTGTAATACACACGAAGATGGAAAATGCATTGTTTGCTTGAATCGTAGATGCGGAAAAGCATCTACATTGTATGATTAAAATACCGTGAGTTGTATATTGAGTTGTATATTGAGTTGTATATTGAGTTGTATATTGAGTTGTATCGCGAATGGTCTTGAGTCGTAGGCCTATTGAATTTTAGTCTTTTTGTGATCCAGCTACTTGATACAATAAAATATTGGTTATTATCATGTCTGTGCCATGAACCAAAAAGGTCAGTTTTAGTTTAACAATATCTACTGTACAACTAGTATGCTATACTTTAGCTTTGTCGTATTCTAAAACTGCTTGGAGTAGAATTTCTGGATGGGATTCCGATTGTCTTGTGTCCTGTTTATTATTCAATTCGGCCATCTCTGTATGCCCAGGTATATCACAGAGGCGATCAGAAGGCATCCAGGCTTCAGACTCGTCAGACCGAGTGTGAGTCTCCTATATTTCATATCTCACGACAACTTCTCGACATTTGGATATCATAGAAAAGTTCCAACCAAAAAGTTCCAATTAGTTCCTTTCAAATTAGGCTACTTTACATTATCAGTAGACTTAATTATGAAACACATATTGCAATAATTATAAAGAATCTCTAGAATTAAAAGACGGGATGCATGTTGGTCCTAATGGTAGCGCGATTGCTACATTTCTGCCTTGTAATGATATTTGTTTGCTCGTCTGTTCAGTTTGAGTACGTCAACATCTGCTTCTGGTACATTCCTCTGCGCATGCGCGAATGCGACGAGACGGAAGACTGGTGGAACGAACTGGGAAAGGTGAACTATGTAATTATTTTACTGAATGTTGGCTCATTATCCAGAGACGTCCAAACTCTATAAATTTGTACAATGCTCCTCATGCTAGTTATCATATACAATGCATCATAAGCCTTTAATTTATTGTCTCAAGCATTTGGGATGAACATCGCATAGTTAAATCTAACTATTATTTAAAGTCTATTTGATTAAATTTCGCATTCTATTCAAATTATTTTATTTTCAACGTTGCACGTCATCAGGAAACGATTTTAAAATAATTTTTTATCTAAATTTAGCATTTATTAGAAAGTCAGAGAATAATGACTTGTGTTCAGGTAGCGCCGAGGATTAAGGAGGGCATGACGCTAGCCGGCTCCACATTGGTCAGCTACCAGCCAATGGAGTCGCAGCATCTCGTCAACTTCTTCCGCATCATTGTCGGCAACGCGTGCAGCAACAAGAAGGACCTCGACTTTGTCGTCAGTGAGATCGACCGAATAGGGCGCGACCTTTGAACTCACATGAGTGACCTCTGGTGGTCCGCGATTTTTGCTGTTAAGCATATGATTTAAAATGCAATGCATTAATATTGAATTGATATTATTTATGGATATTATTGATGTTGGATTCTGGTACAATGGTTAATTGCTATATTGATTGGCATGTATGCGTGCAGCCTGTTTTAGACATTCTAGTGTATTCTATACGTGCCCAATGCCTCGTTTTTTATTCTTTGCGCAGATTTTAATATTGATGAGCCGGTACGTTATACTGTGAGATGATATGTGTCAAATTGATTGTTCTTTATTTATGATCGTTAAAATATCCTAGCTAGATCGTTGGTTGCTTAGTACGTAGGAACAATTTTGTGCAGGAGCTTTTATAGAGATTTGTGTCCCCTTTCGTGTCAATAATAATTCTTGTGCATTGTTTTAAAATACTTTATTTCTGAATTATAAGACTACGTATGCCTACTTGTATTATTCAGCTACGCACGATGGATTCATAGCCATTTGACTCCATGCCAGTTTCTTAAAGTAAACGAATAATAATCACACGAGTCATTATCTACTACGATACTAAAAATTTATGAATGTTTATTTCCTTTCGTTTTTAGTAATAAAACCTAAAAAAACACAAAAAGTCTTCCATTCAAAGTTACAGGCCCAGGGCGCACAATTACAACGTCATCAAACTAAGACCTATGTTTAGGCTGGTAATTATCATGGTCTATAGTTAGGCTAGTAATAGTTGGGCCCAAGCCGTGGCTAGGCTTGAAAACATAAAAAATGCCAGGCGTTTGGTAGCAATATCTTACTGTGGTTGGTAGGCGATAAAATTGGTTGATTTCTTAGAAGTGCAGTGTCCATATAAAACGGCAATATTTTGAAAGAAAGCAGCACTTTTCACCTAGCCATCCAGCCAGCTAGCCCGCCTCGAACTTTTCCCAGTTCCGTCTACCCTCATCACTCATCATGGCAACATCCACTGCGAACCCCTGGAGTGAACTGCTTTACGGGAAACTGTGAGTAGCGGCAACAATTACATGTACAGTGGTCTATGTGTATTACATTGGCTGCATGGCTTTACATAATAATTATTGTCATTTACAAGTATAGTTCGTAGTGCAGTAGATATGAAGTGCTACCTCTAGTATTATAGCTATAAGCCCAAGTAAAAGTGCATTGTGCCGAGGCCAATGGCCTAGCCCCCCTTCTCCCAGTTTAAATTCTGGACCCCGCCGATAAAAATAAATAAATCAAGAGCCCTCATGCCTCCAACTCCCTCCTGCCCCTCCCCTCCCCTGTAGAGCGGTGTTCCCGGTGTGTTTCAGAAACAGCGAGGTGCGGGAACACCTGCAGAGGGTCTACGCGACCATGGGTCTCGCTCTACTTGTCTGCGCCCTTGGGTCCTACGCGCATCTCGCCGGGCTGTGCACGGTAACCTGACCATGGTCCTCAAAACAGATTCTCGTTCTTGACAAGCTAGTTTTGATAAGCTAGTTTTGACAAGCTAATTTTTGAAGCACTAGTATCACGCCACACGATGGTTTTGAAAACATCTTTCTCGTTCTTTACAAACTAGTTTGACAAGCTAGTTTAGCAAACACCTGGGGCCTCATTCTGGAAGCGATCTTGTGGCAATCTTAGTCTTGAGATTGTTTTAAGAGAATCTTATGAAAGTCTTATCTTTTTTATTGGAAACACCGCTCAGTCGAACCGAATGGTGACTTCACAGCGGTCGGCGTTTGGATTTCATTTGTTTTCAATTTCAGTTAAGATAAATTTCAGAAAATCTTAAGAAATGTACGTAAATGAGGCCCCTGTTCTTTAAAAGCATCGTGTGGACTCTCAAAAGCGATATTGGATTTTAAAAGCGAGACGAAATTCGAACCGGTTCGATTCGGTGCGCTAACAGGAGGCAGGGGGAGCTGGTGTCGATGTTTGATTGGCTGCAGGATTGATTAGTGTCGACGTGTGATTGGCTGCAGGGAGGGCTACTGTCGATCTGTGATTGGCTGCAGGGCGGGCTCGTGTCGATCATCGTCACCCTGGTCCTTCTTTTCATCCTGCTCTCCCTGCCCTCCAGTCACTTCCAGCCGGTGCGCCTCGGGCTCCTGCTCGCCGTGGCTGGCCTGCTCGGTATCAACCAGGGGCCCCTTGTGGCCCGGGTCAGCGACATCGACCCCAGGTCCACCCCCTTGCTGAGAAATTATTTTAAAAATTATTTCAGATTTAATACTATCATATTCGTCGTTTCCGATTTTCCATCCATTTTCCATGCTAATAACGGGTTGGACGTATGCGACGACGGACACACGCCTTCACATATTGATTAATTAAGGATACATTCGCTAACATGGCCATCAATACTAATATTAATATTGCCGATACTGCATTTTTTTGTAGGCTTATGCTAAAGGCTTATGTAATCAAAAATGTTGCGTAGTAGCCTACGTAGCGTAGGACCTTTGGTTACGTAGTTGATAATTCAAGTTATATTGTATATGACCAGAACCTACTATTATTGTCCCTCACATCTAGGACTACGCCGAAAACAATGGCGTGTGTAACTTTTCTTAAATCAAAGCTTGATTGAACTGAATTGAATAGCTGTAATAGCATAATTGTTCGACCTCATCAGATATTTCGAAATATGAATGAAAGCAGAGTGGTGACGTCATTGAGTTCGCTGTGAATGCTGTGTGCAGCAGAGTGATGACGTCATTGAGTCCGCTGTGAATGCTGTGTGCAGCATAGTGGTGACGTCATTGAGTCCGCTGTGAATGCTGTGTGCAGCATAGTGGTGACGTCATTGAGTCCGCTGTGAATGCTGTGTG